>PVJX010006292.1:0-78751 GCA_004027295.1 Dolichotis patagonum
CCTGATAATCTCTTTGAATCTGCTTCATGAATTCTAGGTTTTTCCTGAATTCTTCATTAAATTTTTCTCTCCATTTGTGTTCCTCCATTCTTCTGTCTGTGTCTTCTTGAGAGGTGCCCAGCCCTTCTTTTATTAATCTACTTATCTCTTGTTTAATTTGAATTAATATTTCAGTTTTGGTCCCGCTTACGAGGTCCTGGAGATATCTCTTTATGTCCGCTAACGCTGTGTTTGATGCTGCATTTTTGCTGCCCTCAATCTCTTTTGTATTTACCTCTCCTGGATCAATGTTCTCAGGGTTGGGGGCTGGGAGTGTTTTCTTATTTCTCCCTTTTGTCATGTTTTTGGTTCCTTCCATACAAGTGTACAGTGTAATTCCCAGACCCTTTTCTTGTTGGTTAAGGCTCCTCTAGAGGATGCAGGCTAGGAGCTTTAGCCCTCTTCAATAGGTTATCAGAGATTAGAGTTCACCCATGGGCAGTGTGCTCTAGCTCCTCCCTTCTGGGCCAGTCAACCTTTGCAGGCCTTCACTGAGTCAGTGTGCACTGATCTCAGGGGCGTGGCCTAGTCCAAGCAGATCCCACTAATCTGCTCGGCGAGGGGTGTAACCAGCTGAAGCCACTTCCTTATGGAGTTAGGGCTGTCCTGCCCAAATCCAACATGTCGTCCAGTCAGTTTCCCCTTTCCCGTGGGAGGGTCTTATTCCCATCACTCACTGCATCCCCGAGAACTGCTGGGCTCCTGGACCTCCAACTTCAGTGCGGCTACAGTGGGAATTCACGGTGCCTCTGGGTGGGTTGCATGCAGGGCCAGTCCGGGCAAGCTGCACGCAGGGCTGTTCAGCTCCGCACTCCAGCGGCTCAAGCCAGTCGCTTCAGCGTGGATTGCTTGTTCAGGTCAGGCAGGGATTCAGGCGGCTCGAGGGGGGCGCCGTGCTCGCTGATCTTATCTTCACTAGTAGTAGCCCCAGGACCTCATATTCGAGTGGTCTTTTGCACTTTAGTTTCTTCATGGGTTGTGAGAGTCCATCTCTCTGTTTGGGTCTCTCCAGGGTGTTTTATTCTGGCATTTGAGCTGTCTCTCTCAGAGAGGGTCTCTCTCCTGCTACCTACCAGTCTGCCATCTTGTCTTCCTTCGTAATTTCTTAGTTCTAGGTGGAAGGAAACTGTTGACTAGTCTAGAGACAGCTCATTTAATCACTCCTTTATCTGCCCAGCAAAGACGGGGGATCTGGGATATGTCGAGATTAGCAGAGTTGAGATTAGAACCCAGAACCCCAGACAGCTGGTCTCTCTTGAGCCCTGAAGTGCTCTCTGAGTGAAAGTCCAGGGCTGCCTTCCCTCAGCTGGCAAGTTTGTGCCAGGGGAGGCCAATAGGGCCCCCTTTGCTTCCTCTGCTCACCCCTGCCAGATGCCCCTCATGCCTGACAAGCACCACAGAGGACTGCTTCTCACCCTCCTGCATGTCAGACTGCAGGGGGAGCCTTGAAACTCTTCCAAGCCTCCTCCCAGACTCCCACCACCTCTGGGAGCAGGACCAGGCCCAGGCACTGCTGAAACTCCTCAGGTGATTCCAACAGTCCCAGCCAATTTTCAGTCGAAGAAATGCTCCTTAGAGTTTCCAGGGCACATGGGTCTTTTGGAGCTTTTGCTAAAGGGCAGATTCTGCCTCGTCCAGTGTGGGAGGTGTGAGATTCTGCATTTCCAACAGGAGGCTTGGTGATGTTGGTGCTACTGGTTCATGAACCACAGCTTCCGACCATTCTCTCCTTTCCCTTCTGCATCTCAGTTCTTCATGTAAACATATCTTGGAATGATTTGTTTTGCAGTTTTTCTCTTAAGCATAAGGGTCTTCACACACTCAAATCATTATCTATTTGCCCGGCTTTACCGGAGAGGGTACCAGAGTGGCTCCTCAGCTTTCTGTGGGTCAAACTCTGTTCTCAGCATCTCTGAGGAGTTACTTCTCCTGCTCAGGACCTGCAGTGATGCTTCAGGGCCCCGTGCTGGTGGCATTTCTAACCTCAAGGCTCCAAGACTTTTTTGGACTAAGTCACTCAGTCTTCTTCATTAACACTCTTTTTAAAAATTGTGAGTATTAAACTTCTGGATCTAATTAAAATTGTAGCCTGGAGACCCAAACCCCTCCTAGTCTTCAGTAAAATGTAACTAGGAAATATCTCCTCTAATACATACATACTGGTTCTGTTTTTCTGGAGAACTTGGATACAAGTATGATATCTCTCCAAGGAGCTGCCCTCTTGTCCCCTTGCTTGGCAAGGACAAAGGACAACAGCAACACACAGCCTGGCTCCAAAGCCAGTGATGTCCCTGTCATCTCTCACAGCTCTGCTGCCTGGCAACCAGTGGGCATGGACAGGGAAAACAGGTTCTCCTTGCCCTGTGTCCCTGCAGGGGCTGAGGAGGAGCTCCCTGGGATCAGGCCCTGGTGCCATAGCTGGGCACATCCCCTGCCGTCCTCAGAGCCCCTGGGGGCCAGGGCGGCCAGCTCCAAGTGGGAGGCAGCTTTGAGTGATGGTGAGAAAATAGAATTTGGAATTTGATTATCTTGGATTCAAATCTCGATTTCCCTACCATTCACTAAGTGCCCATGTGATTCAATCTTCTCCTTTTTCTTCTCCTTCTCTTTCTCCTTCTCCTTCTCCATCTCCTTCTCCTTCTCCTCCTCCTCCTTCTCCTCCTTCTTCTTCTCTTTCTTCTTCTCTTTCTTCTTCTCCTTCTCCTCCTCCTCTTCCTCCTCCTCCTCCTCTTCCTCCTCCTCCTCCTCCTCCTCCTCTTCTTCTTCTTCTTCTTCTTCTTCTTCTTCTTCTTCTTCTTCTTCTTCTTCTTCTTCTTCTTCTTCTTCTTCTTCTTGTTTTTAGACAGTGTCTTGCTGTAGTTCAGACTGGCTTTGAACTCACTATGTTGCCCAGGCTGGTCTTAAACTCATGGCAATCCTCCTGCCTCAGCCTCCTGAGTGCTGGGATTACAGGTGTGTACCAGTGATTTGATCTTCTATGATTTAGTTTCATCATCTGTAAATTGAAGGAAGGCAAAAACTCATTATGGGAATTACTATAAAGTATTTTCTCTGTAATACGCATTTTATGGTAACACAGTCATTCCCCAGTATATTCAGGAGACTGTCTCCGGGACCTCACTCCCCCCACCATATGGAGGATGCTCAGATCCCTTGTGTAAAATGGTGTGTAAAATGCACACACCTACCTCCACCCTCCTGGGTGCTTACGTCAGTGCTAGGTACTTTACAATACCTGCACAGTGTAAACGCGATATACACAGTTTATACTAGATTGTTTAGGGCATAGAGGCCAGAAGCAAAAGTAGTTAATGTTCAGTACAGATACAATTTTTTAAAGAAATATGTTCAACCCAGACTTGGTGGAATCCCAGGGCGCAGCACCTACAGGCAGGGAGATATTATGTATTGTGAAATCAGTGGTGGGTGTGTGTTTAGCTTTAATCACTTCTCACCATTGTGGAGATGACAGAGGACACTCTGTGACAAAGGTTAGCCCAGGCCCTGGCCTGCAGAAGTTGACATCAAATATTGCCTCCTGGTTCTTCCTTGATGGTGTCATTTCTTTGTTTTAAACTCTTCTATCTGATGGCACACACCAGGTATACACAGTGGTAATGCTCATCACAGGGAATTTGTGTCTGCACACGATGTATCTTGCTCCTTTTTTCGCATTTCCCCTCCCCTCTCTTCAATCCGTTTTCTGCTCCCTATTTACAAAAGTTTTTTTTCCCACTTTTCCTTCTGTTCTTTCTTTCTTGTCCCTTCCTTCCTTTCCCTTCCTCCTTCCCTTGTTCTCCTTCTCATTTGAACATTTTCTTCCCATTTCCTTGTATTTATTATACATTTTGGTCCTTATTTATACTTCTGATTTCCCACATCAGTGAAACAATGAGATATTAGAATGTGAGTCCCATTTATTTCACTTAAGACTGTTGTCTGAAGGTGCAACCATTTAGCTAGAAATGTCTCAAGTTTATTCTTCTTTATGGCAGGGTAGTACTCCATTATATTAAAAAATCACATTATCTTTATCCATTCATCAGTTAATGGGCATTTGGGCTGTTTCCAACATCTGGCTGTAAAACTGTGCTGCAATAAACGTGGGTGTGCATATATCACTGTGATACAATGCTTTTAATTCTTTCAGAAAGATGCCAAGAAGGAGAATAGTAACTGAGTCACATGGAACTTCTAACTTTAACTTTCTGAGGCATCTCCACACTGATTGCCACAGTGGTTGCACCAGTATACACACCCACCAACAGTGGAGAAAGTTCCTTTCCTGCCATAACCCTGTCAGCATTCATTATTGGTTGATTTATTGATAATTTCCATTCTTTTGGAGTGAGATAAAATCTCAGGGTTGTTTTAATTTGCATCTCTCAAATGTCCAGTGACATTGAACATTTTTCAAACATTTGTCCTGTGTACTTCTTCATCTGAGAAGTGTCTATTTCTTTCAGATGCTCAAGATTTGGAATGGGTCTTTAAATCTGGGAGGCCTGATTTTTTTTGAGCTATTTATATGTTCTAGATATTGGTCCTTTGTCCAAGGAATAGCTGGAAAATATTTTTTCTCCCACTGTGGGTCACCTCCTCACTCTGTTGGTGGCTTCTCTTTCTATGCCCAAGTGTTTGAATGAGATCCCAGTTGCTGATTCTTTGCAATAGTTCTTGAGCATTTGGGTTTTGTTCATAAAGTCTTTGCCTATACCAGTGTCTTCAAGAGTTCCCTTCCAGAAGACTTAGTGTTGCCATTTTAATATTTAGATCTTTGATCCATGTTGATTTTAGTTTAGTGATGATGAATCATATGGGTATAGTTTTAATCTTTGGCATATGGAAAGCTCGTTTTTCCAGCATCATTTATTAAAGAGGCTGCTTTTCTAATGAAACTATTAGGCTTCTTTGTCAAAGATAAGGTGGCCGAGTATGTCTGGAGTAGTTTCCTGAATCTTTCAATCAGTTCCATTGATCCTGGGATCCGGTTTTTTTTTTTTTTTTTTGGTTTTTTGTTTTTTTTGTTCGTTTGTTTCTGCCAGTACCATGCTGTACTTATCACAATAGTTTTGTAGTATAATTCAAGGAAGGCATTATGATGCCCCCTGCCTTCCTTTTGTTACTCAAAATAGCTTTTGCTTTTCTAGGTCTCTTCTCATTCCAAATTAATTTTAGGGTTGCTTTGTCCAACTTTTTGAGATATGCTGTTGGAATTTTGATTGGGATTGCATTAAATCTGCACAACAATTTTGAAAGTATGATCATTTTCACTACAAGGTGTATCTTTTCATTTTCTGATATCCTCTTCAATCTGATATCCTCTTCAATCTCCTTTTACAGAGTACTGTAGTTTTCAATGTAAATGTCTTTTACTTTTTCATTAGATTGATTCCTAGGTACTTCATTTTTTTGGATGCTATTGCAACAGTGACTATTTCCCTAATTTTTCTCTCAGTGAGCTTGTTATTTGTGTATAGTAATGCAACTGATTTTTGAGTGTTGACTTTGTATCCAGCTATGCTACTGAATTTGGTTATGAAAGCTAGAAGTCTTCTGGTGGAGTTTTTGGGGTTTTCTATGTGGAGTATTATGTCATCTGCAAATAATGATAATTTAACTTTTTTCCTTTCCTGTCCTTATTCTTTTTCTTTCTCTTATCTAATTGCTCTGGCTAATGTTTCCAGATCTATATTGAATAAGAGTAGTGATAGTGTACATCTTTGTTTTGTTTTTTTAGAGTGAAAGCTTTTAGTTTTTATCCACTTAGTATGATGTTGACTGTTGGTTTGTAACAGAGGGCTTTTGTTAGATTGAGATCATCTATTCCAATTTTCTGTAGGGTTTTTATCATGAATGGATGTTGCACTTTGTCAAATGCTTCTTCTGCTTTTATTGAGATGATAATATTATGTTTGTTCTTGGCCCTTAATATGGTGTATTAATTTATTGATTTGTGTATGTTGAACCATTTCTGCATCCCTGGGGTGAATCCTTCTTGGTCATGGTGTATAATTTCAATTTGCTGCATTCTGTTTGCCAGTATCTTATTGAGAATATTTGCATCTATGTTCATTAGAGAGATTGGCCCATAGTTGTCTTTCTTGGTTGGATCCTTCTCTGGTTTTGGTATAGGGTAATGTTTGCTTTTGACAATGTTTCTGATACCAAACAAATCATTTCTCTGCTCCACCTACATCTCAGGTAACCCAGGAACGCAGAGTAAGGCTCAAAATCAGGCCATTACTCCTAAGCCTCTAACTCTCTACTTGGCCTCCCCCCCGGCCAGCCTCTTCTGGCCATTTGCAGTCTGTATCTTTACTAAAATTTCTGGGATCTAGAAATCTGTCTGTTTAGACTTGGGGCAGTTTTCTTAGGTCTTCAGGATGGGAAAGAGAAAAATACTGGCACACAAACTGTTCTCCATGGCCCTAGTTCACAAGCTGCTATGGATAATCATTGTTTATCAACTCATTGGAAAAAATGACTATGATTACATTTCATATGTTAACACAAAGGAAATATAAAAGCTCTACTGGAATGTCTGAGTCATTCCTCAGAGCCTTTACAGCTCCAGTTCGTTATGACCCTTCTCCTGACTGAGTTCCTCCCTGCAGGGGAGAGGGCAGGACCATGCATGCTGGATGCCTGATGCCTGCCAGCCTGGCCAAGTGCTGTAGACCACCTAACACTAGGTTTGGGGACTTACAAGAGCTATTAAAAGCACCATTGCAGCTTGGAAGGTTATTCTTTTATAATGGATTGCTCCATTCCTATGGCTGAACTGGTGACTTGGGTATGTCATTTGCACACACCTAGAAAAGCTGGGTGGATTGAGGAGGAATTAGAGTCAAGCAGGAGATACTGCTATCACTAGGCGCCAGCACTTTTGCACAGATGTAAAATACCAGCTCCATTGTCATAGTTTGCTTATGTAAGAAAGACCCTCTTCTCTTAGATGAAAGCAAGGGGTTCATCAGTGACCCATTCACTGAAGCATCACACTGACTGCCATCAAAGAGATGTGGAAAGCCTTGTACACCACTAGAAGCCATCGACGTGGCCCTGGAAACTGGGCAGAAATTAAATGTTGACCCAACCGTAAAGTCACACATAAAACTCACAGCAGCAGGGATTTTGAAAGCCTTGAGGGGGTCATGAAGAAGTTATAGTCATCCTTCTGACAAATACCACCACACTGCCAACAAGTTTCAGGGAGTTCACAGGCTTCCTTGAGAGGTGGGTCATCACTGGAAATTGAAAACTAGACAGGGATTGGTGATCTAAGGAAACCTGGTGATAAATGCATTTGTGAAGTGTCCTGGGCTCTCAGAATCCCTCATCCCACGTTACCTTTTCTGCACCTTTTTAAATGCTCCATCTTTGAGAATAGGGTTTCCACCACAAAAATGAGAAGCAGTTCAGAGTCTAAGCCTGATGGGTACCCGTCCCATGTCATAACCACTACACCCCTCTCTGGGGAGCTGCCCTTTCAGTTTTGCAAAGATCAAGATGTTCTTTCCAAACCAGGAAATCAGATCAGGTCAACCTTGGCATGAGTGCCCATCGTCAGGGCATAGTGGGTGACTCAGCTTCTCATGGGTCGTCTCTTCTCCGGACACAGGACGATCTTAGATCTCTCAGCTGAGACCGCAATCTTTGGTCCCAAAGGCAAGGCTGTTGGATAGTGAGGAGTGACAGGTTTCCTGGGCCAGCGCGTATGCTCTGTGATGCCCATGCTTCCAGAACCTTGGCCACTGTCCATCCATTCTTCAGCTTGGTCATGGAATCTGGGCCGAGTGGGTGGTGAGCAACAGGTCCAGACAGGAGAAGTCTGTGTTTATACAGCAGTTTTATGCCCGCCAGTCTGTGAACTTTGGAACACTCATTCACCATAACAATACAGTAATTATCGGTAATGATTTGTCTGCCTTTTTCACCCTGTACAAAGTACTACGCAGATGTTTTTTATTGTGGAAAATATGAGTAATATTGACAGGCTTACCTATTTTTAAGTATACAACTCAATGGCATTAAATACATTCACGGTATTGTGCAACCATCACGCCTATCTATTTCTGGACAACTTTTTCATCATCTTCCAAATAGAAACTCAACTAATTTCCAGCTCTATGAATGTGCTTGATCTAGGTAGTCTCATACAAGTACTTGTTCTTTGGTGTACGATGTATTGTCTCTTAGGGTAATGTGTCTGGGCTCTTCAGCGCTGGAGCCAGTAACAGAATTTCATTCATTCTATGGCTGAATGAAATTCTATTGTGTTCACAGACAATATTTTATCCATTCATCTGTTGATAGCCAGGCACACTGGTGTGCATTGGAAACTTGCTTTTAATTGCTGGGGGGTGTACACCTATGAGAATAATTGCTGTATTGTATAGTAATTCTCATACGATTCTTTTTTTCTTCCTTCTTTTTTCCTTCCTTTCTTTATTTTCTTTCTCTGTTTTTTCTTTCTTTATCCTTTCTTCTCTCTTTCAGTCTCTATCTCTCTTTCCTTCTCTTTTTTTCCCCTTTCACCCTTTCTTCATTTCTTTCTTCTTTATTTTGGTACTAGGGATTGAGCCGAGAACCTCAGATATGCTAAGGCTGTCTTCTACCACCAAGCTCAACCCTGGACCAACTCATATTTTATTACAGCCCTTTTAAACATGAGAACACTGCAGTTCAGAGAAGCGATCCAGTTTGACAGCTTAGGGGTTATAAATATTCCTGTGCCCAGGGTTGAGGCCACGTGAGGCATTTTGAGTGCAAAAATTTAGGAAGATTCCCTCCTAGGTGCATGCATCACCTTGCCAAGGTTAGGATCAGTAGCAATGCCAAAGCATGTGACATTAAATGTTTTAAAATCAGAAGAAAGAGGATGTAATCCAGCTTGGATTATATTTGTCTTTATATTAATACAGTTCTAAAAATATAATTGTATATACATATATTTGTCAATTCATATATTTAGGTATATATTATATGCATATTTTTAATAAAGGAAGTGGTCTCCAAAGGGAAAAGCATCTAGCATCACCCAAAGACGTAATGGGTCTGGTGTGGAAGCATACACCTGTTGTCTCAGCACCCAGGAAGCTGATTCAGGAGGATCAGTCAGAGTTTGAGGCCACCCTGGATGACACAGCAAGTTTAAGGCCAGCTTGAATCATAGCAGAAACCTGTCTCAAAAAAAAAAAAAAAAAAGGAAAGGAAGAAAGAAAAGAAAAAACGACAAATCAAAGTCATAATAGTCCTTGCCCAGGAATGAACTTCCATTAAGCTCCAGGAGACCAGGACACAAGATTTAAGGAGAGTCACATTTTCAGATTCCTGCAAGTACTGAGCCTGTACTGTCCTGAACCCCAGAGTGAAAGCCTCCTTAAATTCAGTACCCTAGGCACCTGGCTTCCTTGCCTGAGTCCTGACCCACTGGGTTACTCCCCGTGGCATACTGGGAAAAATATTTCAGGCAGAGTTCCTCCCTTTGGTTGCAAGCATTATGCCACTAAGGGAAGAGGAGGGGCTGGAGGGAGTCCAGTTTTAATCACAGAAAGGCTACTAGGTATTTGTCCATGGAGCACCTCTGGGGAGACCACGGTGATCCCCAGCACTTAAAACACTTGCACCACTTCCATTCCGCAGAGCTTGCTGTGTCTGCCATCTTTCTATCTGACCTGGAAAGTCACTGTCCTTGCATACCCACTTCTCCAGGGAGAAGGTGTTTGGGAGGAATATATTTTATTTATTAATTGATTCATTCAGCAAATCTTTGAGTGACTCTGTGCTCAGGTGCTGGAGACACAAAAGTGAAGAAAACAGTAAAAACAAAACAAAAACCAAACAAACAAAAATCTTGCCTGTCCCTTTGGCCTTCACATTCTAGAAGGGAGAGATAGGAAAGAAAACATTAACAGCAAGATGTAGTGGGCCTAACTGTGATAAGTAGCAGAGAAAAAGAAAGCAGGAATGCTGAATGGAGCTAGGAAATGCAGTTTCAGACTAGGTCAGAGGAGGTCACACAGGGAAGATTACATTTTAGCAAAGACCTGAAAATGTGAGGAAATAAGTATGTGACTATTTGGGTATTCCAGAGAAGGATAACCGAATGTTCAAAGGCCCTGGGGTTGGTCCATATCTCTATTGCATCTACCTCAGGTAATTTTCTCATTGCTGTGACAAAATGCCCAAGATCCACAAGTTAAAGAAAGAAAGGTTTATGTAGCTCATCATTTGCAAAGGTTTCATCCATAATCAGCTGGCTTCAACACCGAGTGACTTCGCAGAGGGGCAACCATTCTTGGTGGTGGAAGACAGCAAAAGCAACAAGGGAAGGCAAGATTCCTCCTGTCCCTTATATTGTAGGCAGGTTTCCTGCCCTGGGGTGGGGAAGCCCTCACACCCTTAATGCTAGCCAGAGCTGTGCCAAAGCAGTCAGTGGACTGAGCTAGTAATCACACGCCCTTAATCCCAGCATTACATGCTCCAGATTCAGCCACCCCTGAAAAAGCCCTATGATCACATGAGTCTGGGGGGGGCACCTAGACACAAACCGTAACAGCAGCCCTGTGGGTTGACTTCTCCTTTACACTGTGAAACAGTCTCTTCTGTTCCTTAATGGGAACAGTGGCTTTGAGCCCTTGTTCACAATGACTCCCTTTTCTATGAACAACAGGGGTGGCAGAGTGATCCATAATTCTCTCTTTCTCCACCTCTCTGTCTTCCAAGAAAGTCTGGGAATAATCTGGTCTGTTGTTTAATAGGGCTGGGATGTGACCACTGAAGCCATAGGGTGACCCAGATGCACCCCCAACACATAGAAGCAGAGAAAACAGCAGAGAGAGAGAGAGAGGGAAAGAGAGAGAGAGAGAGAGAGACTGAGGAAAAGACAGAATCCATGCAGGCAGAGAGAAACCAGACTGTGACACAGAGACACAGAAGTGTGGGCTCCTGGCTTCCTGCCTCTCTCAGAAGCCATTTCTTCCCTTGGAGTCCATGTGACGGTCCCACCTCTCTCATCGGCCCTGCCACCCTTTTTCTGCTGAGTGACCGAGCAGGCCCCTGGGAGTCTCCCCCTACTCGCCTTCCTCAGCCCTGGAATGTGCTCTGCCTTACAGAGGAGGGGGCTGTCCCAGCCTGCATTGTGATGACTCAGGCCAGCAAGGCAGAGCAGAGAGGGACCCTGGAAGCACCCTCTGTACTGCCCCATACCAGCTGTGTGAGCTTGATGAGGTCGCTGGAATCTCTGTTCTTCCTTCCCGTTAATACGGAGGTTACAGTCATGCCCTGCCCTCCTCCCTGGGCTGCCTCAAAACCTCCACAGTGGAATCCCTATGGAAGGGATCTCCTGGGCATCACGTGCTGCACGAACGCAAGTGGTCACAGCCCCCTCGGCCTAAGCCCAGCTTTAGCTGGCTTCCCTGTGCCCGGTGGCCCCGCCCTTTCCCTCTGCAGACTCACCTCACCTCTCCTGCCCAGCCAGCTTCCACCCAAACCCTCTACCTCCCTCTTCTCCCAGCAAAGTCAGTGGGTTACTCTGAATCACCACCAGCCGGGAATGGAGGACCCTCCACACTATCCGTGTCAGTCAGTGCTTACTAGACAGACAGATTTCAGGCAGGATATACAAATATATATGAATTTACAAGATCGGCTCACAGTGGTCACCACAGAGTCAGAGTGCAGAGGGTCACAGGATGCAGTCAAGGCCTGGAGCTCACAGCAGTGTCCTGTGTGAGCCTCTGGGAGGAAGCCAAAGGTTCTGCAATGGAAGGCTGAGGAAGCCAGATGACGTCCAAGACGAGGGCCACAACTGGAGCGCCTCTGCAGAAACAGAAGCGAGCCTCCCTTCTTCATGTCCCTGTGTACCACGCAGGTGACAGGCCGCCCTGGGGTGGGTCTTCTGTCTTCAGTAAATCCCTTCAGCCACACCCAGAACTATGCTGACCCAATTTAGCTGGGTGTTCCTTACCCAAGCTGACGCCATCAGTTAACTCTCACACCATTCTGCCTTCAAAGGTGAAATACCAACTACTCCAGGGGCATCTGGTGGGCAACCAGGGAGCTGACTGTGAAATCTGGCATGTTGCTCAGCAGTCTCCTGAGTCTAGTTGTTGCTCACTGCCGGTCACCCTCCCTCTTGCCAATCGGTCGCAGTCACCATCTTCTCTCAAAGCTATTGCCCCCTCCTCCTGGCTCTGCTAACTTGAAATTCTTCCCTTCTCCAACCACGCTGTCTTTCCTTCCATCCCCCACGTGACCCTTTTAGAAGCTGATTTCCCACCGTCTCACAGTGTCTCTGACCTCAGGCTACGGGACAGAACTCATGCGCCTGGGTTTGGCACACATGGCTGCTCACGACCGCCCCAACATGCATGCTTCCCTCATCCCCTCCAGGTGACCTCTCCACGAGCATGGAAGCCGTCCCATGATCCTCAGCTTTTGACACCAGAACCTGTCACTGGCGTCCTGTTGTAACTGATGCTGGAACCTGACAACTTATCCCAGTGCCTCCTACAAGGTGGGACCCCTTCCCATCTCCCTACACCTCACACAATCCTTCTTCCTGCTGTAACTTTAAGCCCTCTCCTTCCCACACCATGTCCAGCCCCTGGGCTCTCTTGTATCTTGAATGTTTCCTTGATCACTGTCCCCTCATTAACTGCCACGCCTCCTTCTCTAGACTCTGGAGGTGTCCACCCCACTTCCTCCTTCCCCTATCCCAGTCTGGCTTTGGCCCCACCCACTCCACTACCCCAGCTCATCTCTCTCCCAGTAACCAGCGGCACAGATGCTAAATCAAATGCACTGTGTACACCTCACCTGTTTTGAAGTTCAGGAACGTCTGACACACATCTGGGCAGTACCTCCACGCACAGCCTCTCCTGCACTGCCGCCAGCTCCTCCCTGTCCTCGGTCCCCAAGGCTGGAGCGCCTCAGGCCAGGCCCTAGACCTTGCTCTGTTCTCCAGCTCCTGCTCTGCCCTTTGATAAACAACCTGTGCGGATCCCAAACGCTGGTTCCCCAACTGTGACCCTCACGGTCCTACCGCAAGCCAGACAGACGCTCTGAGCTCCAAATCTGTACGTCCATCCAGCTGCCTGCTGTCTGCCTCGGTGACTCACAGGTCCCTCGGACCCAGCGCAGCCCAACTCCGATTCGTGCAAGACGCTCCACAGCTGAGGTCTCTCCAGGGCTCCATTTCTGCGTGAACTGCTCACACCAAGAATCTGGCTGCATTTCTCGGTGACCACTACCTATTCTGTTCCTGAAATCTCCGTTATTTGCTCTCTGTCTGCATCACAATTATTCCAGGCCAAACTACGATCTTTCTTCTTCCTCTTTTTTTTTTTTTAAAGCAATGCCCTAATTCGAAGGTTCTGGACCCTGGATATTCATTTGAGTCACACACGTGGCCAGTACTCACGTCGCATCCCAAACAGCGGAAAGTGGACTCTGCGGTGTGGGCTCAGGCCGCCTTATTCCAGGCTCCCCGAGGACCCTAACCTACAGCCAGGGGAGTCTTTCTCACACCGCGTAGCTCACTGCTTGCTCACTGGCTCCAAGGAGAAAGATCAACACCTTCCTGGCTCTGCCGCCCAGCTCTGCTCACCTCCTCAAGCCTGGGCTTCTCTCCCTCCTGGGTCCCCTCCAGGTTTTGGAGACCCTGTACTCCTGCTTCAGGACGACACACGTGCTGTCCCCTCCCTGCCTCACCAGCCACCTCTGCCCTCGCGGGTCAGCGGTCTCCTCCCCAGGCAGCGCCCACCCCTCCCCACTTCTTCCTCTCCCAGAGCCAGAGCAATTGTAACTATTTAGCTATTTAGCTATCCGTGTAACAGTGTTTCATTTCTGCTTTTGTTTGTTTGTGATTTTCATTTGTGATTTTTTAAAAATTTGGTTTTCTGGGTACATTTTAGATATACAGCACAATCACAATCACATTCGTCAAAGAGAATTTGTACATGTTGTAACATTTTTTTCTTTTTTCTTTTTTTTCTTCCTTTTTTTTCTCCCACTCCCTTACCTGTCCTCCCTATCTAAGTGTTTGTGATTTTTGTTTTGTTTAATTTCAGCTTCTCCACTAGAATACCTTCTCCACTAGAATACCTCCACTAGAATACCTCCACTAGAAAGAATTCTTTCTTTCTTTCTTTCTTTCTCTTTCTTTCTTTCTTTCTTTCTTTCTTTCTTTCTCTTTCTTTCTTTCTTTCTTTCTTTCTTTCTTTCTTTCTTTCTTTCTTTCTTTCTTTCTTTCTTTCTTTCTTTTTTCCTGTATTCCTAGCACTTAAACCAAACGCCTGGCACCTAGTAGGTATTTAATGAACGTCTATGGAATGATGGGCAAACACACACTCCTCATATCCCATAGCGTGGCACAATTTCCTTCCATTTACAATGCACCAACTGTCCACAACCTCTGTACTGCCCACCCTGCCCCCTGCAAGCTCCTTCTGATCCTTCATGACCCAGTTTAAAAAGCCCTTCTCCGAAGTCTCTTTCTGGTTTCCTCAGGTAGGGGTAGTTTTCTCCTCCGTAAGCTGACAGTCTGTATCCAATTTGGTATTTTAGGAACTTGCCTATGGACCTTCCAGCTGCTGCAGCTGGAGCTCAGAATGTCCTCTCATTCTTCTGGAGTTGGTAACTTTGTTGCCAGATGAAGGGACAAGCAAATGAGCTAAATTACTCCACTGTAATTCTAAAGTGACAGAGCCACACACAGAAGGCTCCACAGCGTGTGGGCTGGACTCCTCAGTCTCACAAAATGTTCTTGCATGCTACCTCCTCTGGCCAGAGCTCCCTGGATTTTCCTCTCTGGCCTCTCCAGACAGGCGTGGAGCAGTCCTTCAAGGCCCACTGTGGCCTGGTTCTGGAGTGGGAAGGGTTAGGACTCTGGTCTAGGGGAGTCACAGCTCCAGATCATCCCCCTCTGTCATCACTGACCCAATATCCCCAGGGAGCCTGACTCTGCTTTCAGGCCCCAGGCTGGCAGCGATTTCAAAGCCGTTGGTTCCAGAAGCAGGGAGTAGGGCAGATACCCAGGGCGGAGATGCCCTGCATCTGGGCTCAGGCATCAAGAAAGAGATAGAGGAAGAGAATCTCAGTCGTGCGCTCAGCTGCCCTGCCCTAAGAGGGCTGGCATTTTCCACCGGACTGCAGGTGACAGCCACTCACCCCCACCAGCGGGGCTCAGCCAGAGGAAGCCTCAGAACCACTCCCACGGATCAGTGGGTGGCCGGGCAGCTGGGCCGGAGTCAACTGCGGTGGTTCACGTCTGCTGACCAAGTGGAGAGAAGCTGGGTGCGTGGGGAGGGGTGGGCTGTCCAGAGGAAGCCATCTGGGGACACAGCTGAGGGCCCCACCCTGCTTGTTCTCGGGGCCCACCTTCTCTTCCCTTGACCAATCATTCTATTGCCTGGGTGACATGGTGGGGGTGGCAAGGCCTCTGGAAAGGCTGCCTGCCATGTGGTAGGAGCAGTGCAGGGGGCAGGGGACCTTTCCTGGGTGACGGAGATGGAGCCCAGGTTGACACTGTGGCTGGTAACAGCAACAATAGGAGCTGCTGTTTACTGACAATTTCCTCAGCACAGGCCTAGCTCTGCACACAGTGGCCTACTGAAGGCCTGGCTCTACCGGCAGCGGAGTCCTTTCCGTTGCATTCCCCTCCTCCGAAGCCCTCCCAGGCCAGCTGCAGGTGGCGGATACAGGGCTGAAGTTCAGGGGAGACACCAAGATGGGCTGCCTAGACCCTCTCTCATGTGGTTTCGAGGTGGGGGAGTCCTTGGCCGTGCCCCAGACTTTTGAGCAGCTGCCTCGCCAGCAGCCCCACCAGCCCCAGTGGGCATGACCTGCAAGTGCCTCCCCTCATGGCCAGGCCACCTCCCTCTTCTTCCTGCCCCAGGCTGCCCTGCTGTCTCCTGGGGGGAGTCACCCTTGACAAGTCCCATCTACAGAGCCTGAAGGGACGCAGACAGGAGAGAGCAGACACATTCTGCCACTCCCTGCAACTCAGGGGTCCCCCCACCCCGCCGCAGCCTGTGGGCAGATGGCCTCGCAGTGCCCAGCTGGTGGCCTGGTCTGTAGCACCCCCCCTGTGCTGTGTCTCCTGGCCGCTCTTTCCCCTCATCCTTTGTTCTTCCTTCCCAAGCCGTGGCTCATTAGGTATAAATGCGCATCATTCACATTAGGGGAAACAATACAGCTGACTCCAGGCTGAAGCAGAATCATGTATTTTGTTCTGTGAGTCGTAGGAAGGTCACACCCCCAGCTGGGCAGAAGACAGAGGTGAACCGCAGAGGCTCAAGCAGAGGGTCCAGTTGGTGACAATGGCACTAGGCTGGGTGGAGCTGGGGCTGCTCAGACAAACTTGGGGTATTTGGGGGTTGGACCGCCCTTTTCTGGAAGAAACAGTGAGAGAAAGAAATGAAGCCTGCAGCTGCGAAGCTCATCCATGCCCGCCCCATTTACCCCTGGGGTCTGGTTACATCTGGGTAGTGTCACTGGCCCCCTTGAACCCTGAGCACCTGCACAGAAGTTCTGTGCTTTCTCGGGTTCTGAGGGTCTTAGGGGTGCTACTTGGATGGGGACCTTGAAATCCAGTTCTAGAGAAGCAATGCCTGAAAGGACTAAGTGTTTCTTTCAGACGCACTCAGGGTCCTGTGCGCTGTGCTCCCCGGGATGGACACACTCCCCCCGGCGCTCTGCCCCTGAGAAACAATTTTTCACGAGACCGACTGCCTGTTCCTTGCACGCAGAGAGCTTCCCTGGCCCTCTGCTACTCTACCTGCTTTGACTCCAGTCCTCAGTGGCCTGACTCTCCTCCTCTGTCAATCTCACTAGCTCCAGCTTCCCTAACTTGCTATTTCTGCACCTCATGCTACTTTGTAGAGGGCTGACTGACAGAAACCAATACCAACGCACTGGCCATTCACGGGGTCCTGCATTGTGCGCAGCTCCCACATCCTCTGGGTTGGGACCCACGCAGACCTGGCAGCCTTCCCAGCACTTGACCCACAGCTCTCCCTCTGGACACTGTTCTAGCAGCCTGTGGGGCCCTGACAGACCTGCTCTCTGCTCTCTCCACTGGGTGGGCACTGGGTGGGCACTGCGTAGGCCCTGTTCCACTGTAGCCCCCAGAGGAAAAAGAGCCAGGCTCCCTAACTCCGAAGAAAGATACGGAGGATCTCCTGACAGTCTCACTCCTTCTGCCCCAACCACCTGCCTTCTCATTGGTCCCTAGGGCAGGAGGAAAGTTCCCTCCATAAGACAGGCTACCTATTCTTTCAGCTTTTCCATATCTGCAAAGACACTTTTATTTCACTTTCATTTTGCAAGATCTTTTTTTGCTAGTATAGAATTCCAGGTTCAGAACGTTTGCTTCCATTCATTAGAAAAGTTCACTAAAAAAGCTGATTGTTCTCTGCATCACATCGTCTCCAACCATAGCATTATTGTCGTTCTCTTTGCTCTTCACGCCTTTCTCCTGGCTGCTTTTAAGACTTTTCTTCTCTATTGAGATTTTCAGCAATTTGTGCACAAGCATGAAGGTTTCCTCATATTTGTGATGCTTGCAGTTCATTTTGCTCCCTGGATCCTTTTATCGAGTCAGGAAAAGTGTTCAGCTATCATTTCTTCCCTGTATCTTTCTATTCTTCTTATGGGACTGCAATGATTTATATATTGTTTGAAGTTGCTCTGTAGCTCGCTGAAATTGTTTATTCTTTTCCTCCAGCCTGCAGTGTCTAGTCTACTCTCATTTCCTCCTACTATGTGTTTTCTTCTCAAAGTTTATATTTCTAAAATTTTGTTTTCAACCTAGAAGTTTGATTTGGGTCTTCCTTTATCTTTTTGTGTGTGTCTTTCACATTTTTTCTTTAATATGCTCATGATTGTTTTTTGTCTTCCAGAACATAGAGAATATATTTGTATCTGAAAAAATTCTTGCACATTATTTTGATCACCTACTTCATATCTGTATTTATTTCTGTTTCTGTGTCATGTCTGTTTCACTTGATTGATTTTTCTCTTGACTACAGATTTTATTTTCCCGGTTCTTTGGTGCTTGATCAATTTTTATGGGATGTCAAGTAATGTCAATTTTGTAGTATTGAATGCTAGAGGTTTTTTTTCTTTAAATACTTTGAGTTTTATTCTTGGACTTAATTAAGCTAATTGAAATGGTTTTATCTTTCACAACCTGCTTTCAGGTTTTTTAGGGGGGCCAAAGCAACCTTTAATTGAGACCCAATTGTTACCATTACTAGTATGGGCAGTGTGTGCCATCAATGATTTTTAAACATAAGAGGGGCCCAATGGGGTTTGCATTTAAGAAAACCACTCTGGTGGCTTGATTCTTGTGATAAGTGGAACAGATGGGAAAGACAAAGAGAGATCCTTAGTGGAGCTCCCTGATACCCAGCCTGAGGCCTGAAGAAGCCTATAGCTCCAACAGCAGCCAAGACAAGATCCTGGACTATCAGGGTTAGCATCCGTGATGCTGGATATGGAGAAAGCAAGAGGGGGCAGGGTGAGTCGGAATGAGCTGAGGCCTCTCACTTGGGCTTCCAGTGAATTCTGAGGAAGTGAGATTCCACACACCTTCAGCAGGGTTGCCGGAGACCCAAAGTTTCCAGCCATTGCTTTTGGCACCTCTCTGTGGGTGCCAGGAGACTGGTGCAGGAGAGGTGGAGCCAGCACCATGCAGAGCATCGCTTCGCCTTGGGGATCTGCTGGGCCTCTTCTGCCAACTCAAAGGAATATCAGCGTTGTCAAATGAACGCTATAGGAAAGTGCTACCTTAGACTGAGCTCCTGCACTGGGCCCAGCAGAACAGACTGAAAGTCAAAGTGGAGTTACCCATGCTGAGTCTATGCCACTAGACCAAACTGAGCTGTTATCTGACAGGCCAAGAAACCAAGAGAGAGAGAGCTAGCCAAATCCCCAAACAGCCTGTCTCAACGGAGATTATGATGAGGTTCCCTCTGCCTTGATCCTCACATAATAAGGTAACCTGGACTGACCCAATGCGAACGAATTAGCTATGTTTCCATTATTGTCTCTCTGTGCCTGCCTTACAAGGAGAATAACATTGACACGACCAATGTGTTCTTTGCTTTGTTTCTGCTTTTTCCAGCCCTTCTCTGTCTATAAAACCAACCTCTTCTGTTCAGCCCTCTGGAACACTTATTCTGTTTTAGGAAATGAAGTGTTGCCTGATTTAGAATAAAAAATAAAGTCAATTAAGATCTTTAACTAAATTGTTGTAATTTTGTTCTTGGATAGTGTCCAGCTGAAGACACTGAGCATCCATGATTTCTGCTGCCTATGACATCACACACTTTCCTGCTCAAGGGTGATTTTTGCTGCATACATGTACCATGTGGTGCTCAAGGAGCTTGGCAAATGATGACCTTTCAGAGCACTATGTTTTTATAATGTGACATGATGCCTCAAAAGCACATTAATAGCTCTAGTGCTGCAATTATGTTAGACTGGGATCGACAGTCTCTCTCTCTCTAGTCTCTCTCTCTCTCTCTCTCTCGCTCTCTCTCTCTCGCTCTCTGATGAAAAAAAGTTAACGAAGAATTTCATTCATAAAATATTGAACGGGCCCTTCCGGTTTCCACTGAGCTATTCAGAGAAACTTCCCAAAGACCAGAGGCAAGGCCCAATCTGCGCTCCATCCTCTATCCCCATTTTCAGAAAAATACATTCCTGCACAAGCTACATTCTCTGATGCAATAGCACATTTTCTAGCAGGAGACCCAAGAACTTTAAAAACATGTTCAGTTGGAACCATTGCTCTAGGAATTGAAGTACGCTTTGCCACACTGGTGTAAAAAAGAGTTAAATTTCAAAAAACAAAAAAAGAAAGCTCAGCAAGGGGGACTTATTCACTTCCTCTCTCTTACCTCCCTTGACAATGAACTTGACCAAGAATAAACTAGGTGTCTCTAATGAGCTTGTCCAAATATAAAAGCATCTCTGACCCCGCCAGGTAATCAGGAAAGCCATGACCTTGTCCTACCTGCAGGGGTGGTCATTTTCCCTGAGGTAAGAGGTGTAGGGGGCTCCAAGATGCCAGCTAAAGAAAAGGAAATGAGAAACTATCACGGTTGGTTCGCTTTGCAGTTTGGTGGCGCTTTCTTTCATTTCCTCTATCTTCTGTGTGTTTCACACATACAAACACACCCAAATATGTCAGCCTAAATATACTGGCACAGCCACACACAGGGGCCACAGACAGGCTTTGCCATAGCTCTTAATGAAGGCCATCACAAGCAAAAACAAAAACCAAAACTTTAACTGAAGGTAACAGAGATCTCAACATTAAACATCATTTTTAAAATGAAAAAGAAAAACCACCTTAAGGAAGGGCTTAAATTATTCATGCAATTAATGTCATGCCAATTATCTGAAAAGATGTGGGCTCTAAGTCTGCTTTCCAAAGCTAGGAAAATGCTAACTATGGTCTCTGCCTCCTGGCACCAAGTAGACAGCTCTCAAACGATCCGAAATACCAAAACATGCCCAGGCTGTATCTCTTAAGCCCTGAAGCTGAGATTTCCAACATAACAAACCTGAAAACATTTGGTTTCCAGCCTGGATGAGTTCAAGCCTGATTTTGCCCAAGTCTGGGGTAAAAGAATAGGAGGAGCCCTAAGTAGGCGGGGTGAGGAGGAAGGGAGGGAGACAACTATTAAGGAACAGAGAGGGAAGAAGTAAAATAACATTCGCATGGTGGGCTGAAAACAGAGGCAGCCTCTGTAGGGGTTCAGGCGAGACAATATATTATTAAAAGATAATTTGCTGAAAAAGATAAAAATCACGATTCACATACAGACATAAAAATAGGCATGATAAAGAATTTATTCTTGCTACCAGGAAACCAGGCAGATGTTCAAAGGAAAGCTCAAAAACACACGAATTTATATTGAGTAAAGGAAGGAGTGCTGAGATGTATTGCAAATGGAATCAAAATTGGATTTTTTGAAAAGGGGAAGAACTCAGTTAAATCACTATCAGACAGGACAGAATTTATATATCTATTAAAATTTATAGGGCGTCACAGAATAGCTCAAAGACAATAAAGAGCAGAATCTAATAACCCAGAATACTGTGGTATAGGTGGTGCATCGTTTTCTAAGTGAAATTTTTTTTTGTATGATACACATAAAAGATTGTTAAGGGGAAGTCTCATTCTTTGAGGGGGAGAACATCCCTTCCCAGAGAGAAGAGTTTTTGAGACTTCTATGCCAGGGGTTGGGTCATAAAACAACAGATGTACCTAGTAATTGTATTACTTTTAAATTTAGTCACTACACACACACCAAATGTGAAATCAAAATTGGAAAGCTCAAGTGACCATCTTAACTGACCTTCTAGTCTGAGGTTCACATTTCACCTGGACTCTGGACTGGGAATGGCTCAAGGTCACTCAGTGATAGTGACAGTTTCTGGTCCTAGAAACCATTATAAAATGGTCTACAAAGAATCCAGGATTTACCTCCTACCCATGTGGTCTTAGTTACTTTCTGATTGTTGAGGCAAAATACCCAGCACTTAAAGTCATCGGAGGAGAGGTTTGACTCAGATTTTGTGGGAGTTTCAGCCCATAGTCAGCTGACTCCAAGGCAGGGTGGCAAGGTGGAAGAGAAACAGCTCATGGTGTGGCAGGCAGGAGACAGTGAAGCAGAAACGGCCAACAGCAGAGGCTGGAGCAGCAAGCCTATCTCTCCTGTTTACAGCTTTCTGATGGTGCTGCCCATACCTACGGTGGAGCAGTTTAATCCAAGAATCATACGTTTAATCCAAGCATCACACCCTTCAGCCATATTCACACACCCTAAAACCGCCACCTTTGAAACTCCCCACCTATGACCACATGAGGCTTTGGGGGGGCATCTAGATTCAAGCCATGGCACATGTATGCAAAATATACATGCTTAATCGAAACGCATATTCTGGATTGGGTCTGGAATGCTTACCATGTGGGTGAGCTGCCTCTGCAGCTTACCCTAAAGCACACAAAATATACCTAGTCTAGTTATGATAAATATAATTGAAATGACAACCTCCTAGCAGTCTTTAAAGGTTTAAAGGCTCTTTTCTTTCTTTCTTTCTTTCTTTCTTTCTTTCTTTCTTTCTTTCTTTCTCTTTCTTTCTTTCTTCTTTGTTTCTTTCTTTCTTCTTTCTTTCTTTCTTTCTTCTTTCTTTCTTTCTTTCTTTCTTTCTTTCTTCTTTCTTTCTTCTTTCTTTCTTCTTTCTTTCTTTCTTCTTTCTTTCTTTCTTTCTTCTTTCTTTCTTTCTTTCTTTCTTTCTTTCTTTCCTCTCTTTCTTTCTTTCCTTGTTTTTTTTTTCTTTTTGGAAACATTTTAATAGCCCACATCACTCAAAAGGAAAAAAAAAAGGATAAAGAAATTTGAACAATGCATTCCTTTTCCTTGGATGAGTTACCCCATAGCAAGGGGAAGTATTCCAGATCATTGTGTTGGTCCTTCAAAAGTTAACTGTTTCAGCGTTTAAGAACTGAAAGGCTAACGAGAATCTTTAGCTATACAAAAGTGAAGAGAAGGAATATGGTGTGATTCCTCCATGTCTTAAGCTGTTCTTTCTGCTCTCTTATCTTTTACCCTATTCCATGGCCACGACTGTGATAACACTGGGGCTTTATTGGAGGAGGGTGGAGTGGGAGTAAAAGCACCTCATTCTTCAGAAAACTAGAAAGGGAGATCAATATGATTAAATGGAAACCAGGGTGAAGGCTTTTTAAATAAAAGAGCCCTAAATATCCCGAGTCACCTTTGATCACCATTTTTCTGCAACCCTCTGGGGCTGGGGGTGGAGACCCTGAAGGAAAAACTCTGCCCCTGAGTAGATAAAATTGACAGGGGCTGGAGGCGAAGGATGGATTACAGGCATTGTGGCCGAGGAAATGGACTGCAGGTTCATCTGCTGTAGGTCCTCCATGCCAAAGATCATCAGATCGTCCAGAGCTCCCCACGAGGTGATGCTCATGAGTTTGCCATGTGAAATCATGGCTCACCCACCAACAACAGGCATCTCCTTTCTGACAGAGGCAGGCGAGAGCCAGAACCAATAGGGAACCAATCGGAGGTTGTGGGAACCTCTGGCACCAGGATTCAAGGACAGCAAGGTGCCGCAACATTCTGGGTGGACCCCACTTCCAAGCACTGTCTGCTTTAGGAATGAGAGTTACATGCAAATGTGCACCTTGATGCCAGGTATTCTATTCTAATACCATACAGAATCTACTTATTACAACCTGTAGAATGTACAACACAGAAAGTAAGCCCTCACATTAATTTTCCTATTAATGGGTCATAATCAATCAAAATGGGTTCATCCATTATAACAAACACTAATATTCCACATTAATATTAGTAATAGGGGCACCTACGAGGAATGGGGCACATGGGAGCAATTTGTACTCTTTCCACTTTTCTGTAAGCTTAAATCTTTTTCTGGAAAATATAATGAATTATTAAAAGTTAAAAGCGCATGTCAGGCTATCTCTGAGTCTGTGGCTTTGGTGCTTATCCACTAAGACCGTATGTACAAGAGAAAAAGCAAACTCTGGAAGTAGAGGATATTATCAAGAAGGTTTGGTCATAATGAGCCCAGGAGTTTGAGAGGTACGGAGATGAATATATCTTCTAGACCAGGAGGTAGAAAAAGTCTGGAATTTAGGATGCAAATACATGAGGCTTGTCATCCATTTATGCAGCTGTCCAGCGCCAAACATGGCTGTTTCCTGCCCTCGCGCTGGCTCCTCCATATGAACCGCAGGTGGCTGCAGGTGGAACAGGGCACGCAGACTCCCCATCACCATGGAGGGGCCCACGGCTCTGCATCCTTCCTGCTGCCGGAACACTGTAGTCCGTGTGGGTGAATGAGAGGCTGTGATTCACCAGCCACGGGGCCGGAGGGTTTGCTGGAGCTGGGGTGTGGTGGCTGGATTCTCTGCCCATATTGGGCAGGAAGGAGGGGCATCCTTCAGGCCGGGTCCACTCTCACTGGGTGATCTGTTCGCACCTGCCACATCATTCACAGATGACTTCAATCGGCTAAGGCAGCCAAGAGAAAAGGGGGTGTGTGGGCAGCGCACTGAATCATCCTGCAGATCTGTCTCCTGAATGCATAAAAACGCTCCCCCGGTGCATCCTGACCAACTTCTGTGCTCGGTTCCCACACAAACATCCCCCCCAGCCTCTTCCTCTTCCTTCTCTATTCCCCCAGTGTCCCCTTCTGCCCACTCTCACAGCCACTCACCTAGGCTCAGGTTAGGGTTAACCTTATGGATCCTGCTGGTCTGGGCTTAGATCTTACTTGAAAATAACATTTCACTTTCTGAGCTTGTAGCTTCTCCTCTGCAGAACAATGCTAACATGGCAATGATCTTTTTGACAACTGAGATGATGTGTTTTAAAAAGAGCCTAACATGCACTAAGAGCTAGCATTTCGGAGCATTCGCATCTTAGCAGATAGTCTTCTAAGCACTTTACACATTTATTAACTTGTCTTTACAGTACTTCCACGACAACTCTAGGGTGCAATTATTTTTATTTTGGAGATGAAAAAACTGAGCTACAAAGAAGCAAAGTGTTTAAGGTCCCCCCCCCCAGAGCTAGCAAATGGTGGAAGCAGAATTGGCCCCCATTCAAGAGGGCTGCATCCAAAAGTCTGCCCCTCCAGGTTAACCTCAGTGCTTCCCAGGGGTGGTCGCTGAGCCACCCCAGAGCTACAGCAGCAAACTGGTTTGACAAGCCTCAGGGAGGCTTGCTCAAGTCTGGGAACCATTTGCCAATACTTTTCATTCCTCCTCCTTAGATGAGATGCTGTTCTCTGCCCTCCTCCCACCTCAGGCATTAGGTATTTTGTATGTTGTCATTTAGGTTTGGTTTTCTCCTCCCCACTCTAGGGGAAGTACGGTCCCTTGCACAGATCATACGTTAGTGACATCTGACCAAATCCTGCCCTAGGGCCCCAGTACTCAGCATCCTCACACATGGCTCCACCACATCCCAGCTCTTTCTCCCTCCCTCACTCTACGCCCATAAGAAGGCTTCTGAACCCCAAATAGCAGGCTACATATTGTCAGTCCAGCCTGTGAAGCCAGTCCTGGCTCTAGGCCCCAAAGTGCCTGTTCAGGGGCTCAGATCCAATGCAACAATTTTTTTGAGATGCTCTGTGATCCGCATTAGGGCAAGCAGAAGAGAAATCTCATGACCGAGTCCTTACCTTGTACCCAGTTCCTGACATGGGGACCTGAATCTGATGAGCCTCCCAGCCACTTACCACCTGGAGCTTGCCTTTTGGGGTCAGTCCCCTCAAGTTGTAAAGAACTGAACCTGAGCCACAGAAGCTGGCAGAGTCCTCCTCCTCTCCTGGATTTCACTTTGTTGTAGTCAGGGGTTGTGCAGAGAACAATTAGAATCAGGACATGGAGTTTATAATGTTATTTTTATGATGGTCACCCACAGTTAACACAAGAAAATGCAGGAAATCTATCTACAACACCAAAGACATAGACTATTTAGCCAAGGTCCTGAATCCCACAGCAATGTCCCACATGAGTCCAGATGAAGACCCAGAGCTCATGACAATGCCTCCCACGAGTCCAACTGGAGGTCTAGAGCCCATAAGAAGGACTCATACCAGTCCCTTTTACGAATCTGTTCTGGGAAGGCCCAAAGGTCAGTGGTGGAAGCTACAAAGTCTATGCCAGCGGGGTGAAGGAGTTGTGCTGGTAGGTTCAGGGTTCTATGTTCGAACCAGGAAGTCACACTCACAACAAAGACCAGGGCTGTCCTGAAAAGCACCACAGCCATCCTCAGCGACACGGAGGCCCTGAGCTCCTCCCACGATAAGCACAGTCGAGTACATGCCAGGAAGCCAGCGTGACGAGTTCATCCTGGAGACCAAGCAGCACATGTCTTGCCCTCCGGAGTCAGGAAGCAATGCTCGATATGAGGACCAGAGCTTCTGCAGGAGAACCAACGGCTCAAACAGCAACATGTAGGAGAACCCACAATGCTTCAGTGCATTAACAACTAGCTTCTCTTTCTCCAGGTCTCTATTTATGCTGGCAACTTTCCTCGGGTGAAACATCCACGCTCAGAGCCCTGCTGATTTAATTCAGCTGGTGTTAAGTTGACCACCAGTTTTTAATCCGTAACACATTTCTTCCATCAGTCTCAGACTTTTGGTCAGCAGGCTCCACTGCTCTGCACAGTCAACACTTATGCCACTTTCTCTACCCTTGACATCGACTCTGAATGATTAGTGCTGAGACCTGCCTCAAGACCATCTTAATCTCAGGTGCTTAACCTTAGCACCTCCTGGAAAGGAGCCCTTTATGTAGGAACAAGGCTCATTTCCTATGGACGCAGAAGAGGCTGCCGCTTCATAAGCCCTCTGGGACAGGCTTCATAGGCCAGAAACAGACAGGCATGCTCCTCCTGTCCCCCCAAGACCCAGCCCCCCTGTGTGGCCTAGAGAAGTCTTTGTACCCAGGCCCTTCTTTTCACCTGCCATGCTCCAGACCTGACCTTCCCTCCTTTGGGACGTCCCAGCAGCAGCTCCCTGGGGAGCCAGGACCTGATGATTCTCAAGTTCCCTGTGGGCCTGGGAGACAAGGCTAGGTCTGCAGGCAGGGAGGTCTAGAGCAGGGAGCTCTATCAGGTGACCCAAGGGCCAGCTCAGAATGAGAGTTGGAGGTTGTCTTCCAACTTTCAACAGATATCTAAGTCATTATTGTTCACACCTTGAGAAGAGAGGAGGGAGATACCTACATATCCTCCAGCTTACGTTCCTGGAGAGCAAGGCAAAGAAGGAATGAACGGCTTATCCCAAACCTTGCAAACTGGAACCCAGACTCTGTGTGAAGCTCGGCCTCTCTGGATACCTTGTCTGTGCTCAGTCTTGAGGCTGGAGCCTGTGGGTAAAGCCAGGGCACTGCAGAAAGAAAGCTGGGTGTTAACTGTGGATACTGGGCCTGTGAATCATGCAGCCTGGGGCGGGGTGGGATGGGAAAGAACACAGGCTCCCAAATCCCTGGGACTCGCGCTGGAGGCCCAGCTCAGTTCTTTCCTTGCTGTAGGAATTGGGCAATTCATTTAAACTCCACTCTTCCTCGGGCTTCACTAAGTAGTCTATTCAGCGGGAGAAGCACTAGTTTTACAAGATTGTTGGTAGGATTCCAAGAATGATGTGTGCACAGGGACCTGGACGGTACTGAGCATCAAGTATTGCTGCTGAGCCGCTCATCTTTCCTGCCCATTCACCATTCCCCTTGCCCGTACCTTGCTTCTCTTTACTCCACCTTTGCCCACATTTTGGTTGATTCTAAGCACTAGGAAAAAAAGGGGCGCTCACAGCAGAAATGGCCTGAAACCCAATAACAGAACTCGAGGTATGTCAAGAGGGTTGCTTCTGATTGTCAGAAAGGCCAGAGCAAGTGGTACCTCTGTAGATGGTGGTCTGGGCACCCAGAGGACCACATAGTTTGAAACGGTGCTGTTTCATCTTCCTGGGTCTTGGAGCAATGTTCCAGTGCTCAATCCCATCCTTGGGGAGCTGGAAAGCCAAAGGAGGTGGCTCTCTGGGGACAGAGAGGATAGAAATGGAAAGTTATAAGCTCCCATGTAGGGGCAACTTGGTCTGCAGAAGAATTACCTAGTGGAACAGAAGCTCCCATAAGTCCAGGCTTTGCCTGACACCAGTAGGCAGGTCTGTGCTCATAGTAAAGGCCTATAGTATTTCTTAAATTAATAAATGACTGAGAGATCTGTTCCTTCTCCAAAGTCTCCAGTGCATTCACCAATGGGTAGCTGAGAGACTCAGATAAGTGAATGGCATAAAAGTACCTTATCAGCTTTTTGTGTTTGTAACTTATATACAGTAAAAGTCACCTCTGAGTTTCCATTTATGCTCAGTCTCTTGTAATTACCGCTATTAACAAGACAAAAGATCAATTCCAACACTACACAGAATTTCCTCTTGCTCCTCCTTAGTGCACAGATGCTCCCTTCATCCCCAGCCCTGGTAACCACTGATCTGTTTTTTTGTCCCCATAGTTTTGCTTTTTCTAGAATGCAATATAAATAGAATAGTTTGTACCCTTTGGAGACTGACTTCTTTCACTTAGCGTTATGTGCCTGAGATTTATTCAAGTTGTGCATACCAACTTTTTTCTCAGTATCACAGAGGACTAGCCTTCTCTGTGGTTTTCTCTGTGGTTGTACTGCAGCTCATTCATTCATTCATTCATTCATCCAAAGAGAGACATTTGGCTTATTTCCAGGTGTTGGCAATGATGAATAATGTTGCTATAGACATGACGCACAACTCTTTATGTGAACACAAGTTTTCCTTTCTCTAGTATAAATACCTAGAAATGGTATCATTGTGTAGTCCAATACATAAATGTTTAATTGTACAAACAGTAGATAACTTATTTTTCCCAAAGGCTGTACCATTTTGCCTTCTTGCGTAAGAGTTCTAGCAGCTTCATATGCTTGCTAGCATTTGGTGTCATTCATATTTTTAGTTATCCTAATAGGTATGTGACACTACCTCATTCTGGTCTTAATGGGCTTTATCGTAAGGACTAATAACATTGACCACATTTTCACGTATCTCTTCGCTATATATCCTTATTTGGTGAAGCACACTTTGAAGCCTTTTGTTTGTTTAAAACATATGGGCGTACCTCTTCCTGTGTTCTAAGAATTTATTTATATTCTGAATGTTGCTGCGTGTTGTCTAACATGTCACCTTTAGTACATATTTGTGGCTTTTCTTCCTTTCTCTTTAAGATAACTTTCACAAGAGTAAAAGTGAAATCCAATGTATTGATTGTTTTTCTATGATGGGTCATGCTTTGCCTGCCGTATCTGGGAATTATTTGCGCAGCCCAAGATTACAAAGGTTTTCTCCTATGTTTCCTTATAGGAGTTTTACAGTTATACATTTCAATATGGCTATTTTAGTTCACTTCTGAATAAGATGTGGGTGTAGGTTATTGTGTTTGTGTAGGACATTTAGTTATCTTACCACCATTTATTGAAGAGACTGTCATTTCTCTACTGAATTGCCACGTATGTCAAAAATCAACCAGTCATATTTGTGTGTGCCTACTTTTGCACTTTTTATTCTACCCAGTCTTTCATCAGTAGCAGTCTCAATTACTACAGCTTTATAGTGTCAGGTAGTGTGAGTCCCCAACTTTTTTCTATCTCAAAATTGCTTTGGCTTTATTTTTCCATATAAATTGTAGAATCTACTTGCCTGCAGCTTCAAAGACTCCTGGGGTGATTTTTGTGGGGAGCTGACACCTTAGCCATGGTGAGTATTCTAATCTGTAAACAATGCTCCCCTGGGGAGCTTAGCCTGGGTGTGAGGTAGCCTGAGTCCCCGGCCCAGCTCTGCTGCTAACAGTTGAGTGATCTGGGAAGAATTACTTCCCCTCTACATCCTCAGCTGTGAAATGGAAAAGTTGGACTGGTTAAACCAAAGGATCGCCTTTCAGCTCAGACATTCCGTGATTCCGAGTATAACCTTGACATGACCTGCCAGGAGTATATGCCATGTTATCGGCTGTTTGGTGAGATGTTCCAGTATAGCCAGCAAACCTGAGATGCCAGTTCCAAAGTAAATGGCTCCCTGTGGGAGCCCCGCCAAATTAAGATCCAGGGGCTTTGGCCAACTCAGCACCCTCTTTCACTGCTGGGTGCCCCGGGTCAGATAAGACACCTCCTAATAGCAATTGGAGATACTAGCTTGACTGTGACAGAAGTGGCAGGCATTGGCCTCTGTTACCTCTACCCCAGTAACGTCATGTGAAGAATAATCCTTTCTGGGAGTGCGCGAGAGAAGATTTCGCTCTCCCACCCCAACCCACCTCCTCAAGTCCAGGTGAAGGAGACAAAGGCCAGGTGGCCCCACAGCTCTATTTATAGTGTTCAGACGCTGGAGGCAACCCAAAGGCTCAATAGTCCGGGAATGCTTAAACAAAGCAGGGGATGCTGGGACTTCGGAATCCAGTGTAGCTATTAACAATGACAAGTATGCGGATTATGCATGGAAGGGTGTAATAGGCAAAACAATGTCAAATAAAAAGTGTTGAGAATCAAATAGCACTTGCATACCATTATGTAAGACTAATACGTTTAAGAATCACATCGGTGGGACTTGAAAGAAATTAGAAATAAAAGATACAGAGCCTGTGATTGATAATACGAGTTTGATCAACTGAGATCACACGCTAAGTGCTTCGGGGATACAGAGGAGGGTACCGGAGGACCTCACAGCAGAGAAGATTTTGAGACTAAGTCTGAGGAAGCAGCCAAGGTAGAGTATGGAGCATCTGGTCTAGAACAGCCTTTGAATTACGTCTCTACCAGATGCTTCAGGGGCATGGGTGGCAGTTGATAGGACACTTGATAAAGCAAAGCTGGGGCCAGCTGGTACCATGCTTCTCAGGCATCAGCCCGGGATGAATGTATTTGGGCTTCAGGGCTTGTGGGACCCTGTTCTGGACTCAGTATCAGGGACTCCTAGGCTAAGTGTCCTCCAGTCCTGCTTTTTTTCATTTGAAGAAGAAAAGAAAATTGAAAAAAAAAAAAAAACAAAGTAGAATAAAAGAAGAATACAAAATTGAAAAAAAATTTGACATCATAAAATCGCTAGTTGATACATTACATCTTAACAATAGTTGTTAAAGTTAAAAAATCAAAGCATGAAAAGTGGCTAGACACTCAAACACTGACAGTGGGAACTCTTTTGTTCAATAGTCTAACAGAAATTTAATAATATGGTCATCTATCTTATATTCTTTAGAGCACTTTCCTTCCTTCACTTTTACAATATCTATTATACTTTTTGGATCTCATTATTCTGCCAGTTCTTATTATTTTTTACACTAGAGAGACAATGTGATATTTACTATCTGAGTCTTATTTATTTCACTAATGAGGATATTCTCAAGTTGCCTCCATTTACCTATAAAGGCCTCAAGATCATCCTTTTTTATAGCTGAGTAGTATTCCATTGTATAAAAATACCACATTTTTTTCATCCACTCTGCAGTTGATGAGCATGTTGGTTGTTTCCAAGATTTAGCTATCACAAACTATGCTGCTATGAACACATGTGCACATATATCACTGTGATATGACCTTTTCAGTTTTTCTGGGAAAATATCCAGGAGGGGAATAGCTGGATTGAATGGAACTTCCAATCCTAGTCTTTTGAGGAATCTCCATACTGATTTCCACAGTGGCTACACCCGTCTGCACTCCCAACAACAGTGGAGAAGGGTTCATTTTCCCTCACATCCTCACCAACATTTGTTATCAGTTGTTTTCTTGATGGCAGCTATTCTTTCTGGGCTGAGATGAAATCTCTATGCTGTTTTAATTTGCATTTCTTGAATGACCAGTGATGGTGAACATTTCTTCATATACTTATTTGCCTATTGTATATCTTCATCTGAGAACTGTGTGTTCATCTCTGATGCTCATTTTTGGAGAGGGTTTTTGAACTTGGGGGGGCTTGATGCTTTTCCAGTTCTTTATGTTCTGGATAGAAGTCCTTTGACTGAGGGATTGTTGGCTAAAGTTCTTTGCCAATTCTGTGGGTTTTCTTTTCATTTTGTTGGTGATTTCTTTTGAAGTGCAAAAGCTTTTTAGTAATATGAGATACCAGTTGTTGATTCTTTAAAAATATTTCCCACGCAGTTTGCATTTTATTCATGAATTCTTTCCCTATCCCAAGATTTTTACTTACCTTGTCCTCTAGTAGATTTAGTGTTTTGTTTTAATACTTAGATCCTTGATCCATTTTGACTTTAGTTTAGTGTATGGTGATAGACATGGGTCTATTTTCAGTCTTCAGCATGTGGAAAGCCAATTTTTCCAACACCATTTATTAAAGAGGCTATCTTTTTTCCAGTGAACATGTTTAGCCCCTTTGTCAAGTATAAGGTGGATGAGTGTCTTTGTAGTAGTGTTCGCATCTTCTAATCTGTTCCATTGATCCTCAGGTCTACTTCTTTGCCAGTACCATGCTGGTTTTATTACTATGGCTTTGTAGTATAATTTCAAGTCAGGTATTGAGATGCCTCCTGTCTTGCCTTTGTTGCTCAGAATTGCCTTTGCTATTCTAGGTTTCTTCTGGTTCCAGATGAATTTTAGTAATATTTTCTCTAGATCTGTAAGGTATGTTAATGATATTTTTATTGGGATTGCATTGAATCTGTATAACAGTTTTGGGAGTATGGCCATTTTCACAATGTTGGTTCTTCCTAACCAAGAGCAAGGAATATCCTTCCATTTTCTAATATCCTCTTCAATCTCCTTTTTTAGAGTAGTATAATTTTCAGCATATAGGTCTTTTACATTCTTGGTTAGGTTAATTCCTAGGTATTTCATTTTTTTAGTGCTATTGTGAAAGGCGATATTTCCATAATTTCTCTCTCATGGAGTTTTTTGTTTGTGTACAGGAATGCTATTGATTTTTGAATGTTGACTTTGTATCCAGCTACATTGCTGAATTTGTTTATTATCTCTAATAGTCTTTTAATGGAGTTTTTGGGGTCTTCTATGTAGAGTATCATGTCATCTGCAAATAATCATAATTTAACTTCTTTTCCTATTTTTTAAAATTTTATTTAAAGAGAAAAAAAGCAAAACAGAAAAAAAGGTAGAAATAATACAGAATTTAAAAAAAATAAAAAGTAAGAAATCACTAGTTGATAAATTACATATAGTCCTCTTAGAAATAGTTGTTCAAGTTACAAAATTAAAGCATACAAAGTGGACATTCAAACAGTGAGGCTGCAAACAGTTCTGATCCAACAAAAACTTAGTAATATGGTTATCAATTCTACACATTTAAACATACATATAGTTATATCCTTTAGAGCACTTTCTTTTGCTTCTTTTGATTTTTAAGTCCATTATCTGTTTAGTTATATCATGTTTCAGCTTGCTCAGTACCTTACTGATCTGTTTTGTTGTTATTATTTCCTTTTTATTTTATTTATTTATTTATTTTTAAATTTTTTATTATATTAAATGTGCTAAAACACAACAGAACAAGATGGCCAATTAAGACAGTGTAGTGAAATTGGTACAGAACTTCACAGCAGGTTACCCAGATAACAGTAATAGGTACTAGTATATCTTGTTATCTTCACAATAGTTTTTCCTTCAATCAGGTATAGCAAAATCAAAGGAAGTACGGGACATTACAAAACTGAGTAAAACAGAATATTGAATAGAGAAATAACATTAATCAGAACAAAGCAAAAGAGTGATAAAAATATTTGCCTTCAAAAACATGGTAGAAGGAAATCCCCCTTATTTGCTATACTGCATATGGTCAACCTTCCAAGAGATGCTCAGATCTCTGGCTCCCACTTGCTAACAGGGTGGGGGGGAGAATGGGATGGAGTGTTTGATTTTCAGCCCATGCACCGTTAGGCTCACAGCCACTTACCAGGGCAGTCAGCTAGTGGGTTGCTTTCTTTCCCAGCACCCCAAGTTCCAACATGGCGCAGATCTCAAGAAACACTGCTGGGTGGCCCTGAAGCAAGGCCAGCAGATTGCTGTAGCTGCTGGTTTCAAACAGGAGCCTAAAGAGAATTATTTTTGTGGTCTGTTGGCCATTTCAGAACTTTGGAAATGGAATGGTCAATTCATCAGAAAGAAATAGCAGGTGAGTATGGCAGATTTTAGGGGGTCTGCAGGGGAGAGACCATGGCACCTTGGAACCTGCACCATGCGGTTGACTCAGGGTGCCGGGAGAACAAGGAGCTCTTCCCCTGTCTGGGGGATGACTGAGAGTGTGGCAGACTTTCGGCGGCCCGAAGGAAAGAGACCCTGGCGCCTCGGGACCTGCACCATGCAGTTGACTCAGGGTGCCAGGAGAACAAGGAGCTCCACCCCTCTCTAGGGGCGGCTGAGAGTGTGGCAGACTTTTGGAGGCCTGAAGGAGAGAGACCCTGGCGCATCGGGACCTGCACCGTGCGGTTGACTTGGAGTGCTGGGAGAACAAGGAACTCTTCCCGTCTCTGGGGTGTGACTGTGATCCTGCCTGTGTGTGGGCTGAGAATCAGACATCTCATGTCGTCCTGTCCCCCATTCCATGTCCCCCCTCCCCTCCCTTCTGCCTAGCAAGTGGGAGCCAGTGAACTACACATCTTGTGAAAAGATTGGCTATGTTATTTAGTATGAGCTCTCCATATGCAAAGATAAAGACAACCATTTGGAAGAAAACAAGAGACAATATGACAGATAGTGAAAAAAAAGACAAGAAACACTGCTGGTTCTTGCCCTGGGATTGCCGCAGCTTGCCAGGCTACAGCTGCTTACCAGAGTGGTGAGCGAGGAAGTGGGTTGCTTTCTTTCCCAGCACCCCAAGTTCCAACATAGCCCTTCTTTTCCTATTTTTAAACTTTTTATTTCTCCCTTTTCTCTGATTGCTCTGGCTAATATTTCCAGAACTATATTGAATAGGAATGGTGATAGTGGACATTCTTGTCTTATTCCTGATTTTAGAGTGAAGGCTTGCAGATTTTGTCCATTTAGTATAATGTTAGCTGTTGGTTTGTCATAGATGGCCTTTATGAGACTGAGGTACATACCATCTGTTCTGAGTTTCTGTGGGGTTTTATCATGAAAAGGTGTTGGATTTTATCAAAAGCTTTTTCTGCGACTATTGAAATGATCATGTGATTTTTATTTTTGGCTCTGTTGATGTGGTGTATTACATTTATTGTGTATGTTGAACCATCCCTGCATTCCTGTAATAAATCCCACTTGGTAATGGTGGTATAATCTACTTGATGACTTGCTGAATTCTATTTGCCAAAATTTTATTGAGAATTTTTGCATTAATTTTCACTAGTGAGATTGGTCTATAGCTCTCTTTTTGGTTGGGTCTTTCTCTGGTTTTAGTATCAGAGTGATATTTGCCTCCAAGAATGAGTTAGGGAGGATTGCTTCTCTTTCAATTTCATTGAAGAGTTTAAGGAATATTGGTGTTAAATCTTCTCTAAATTTCTTATAGAATTCAGCCATGAATCCATCAGGACCTGGGCTTTTCTTTGGTGGTAAGTTTTTAATCACATTTTTAATTTCAGTAGCTGATATTGGGTTATTCAAAATTGTTAAATCTTCTTGATTGAGCTTTGGTAGTTCATATTTTCCTAGAAATCTGTCCATCTCCTCTGTGTTTTCCACCCTCGATGTGAGTAGAGATTATCAAAGCAGATGTTCATGATCTTTTGAATTTCCATGGGATCTGTAGTAATATCCTTCTTTTCAGTCCTTATTGCATGGATTTGAGTTTTTTCTTGATAAGGTTGGCCAGGGGTTTATCAATTTTTTTATTCTCTCAAAATACCAGCTCTTTGATTCATTAATTCTTTGTGCTTCTTTTTTAGTTTCAATTGCATTAATTTCTGCTCTAATCTTTACAATTTCCTCTCTTCTATGAGCTTTGAGTTTGACTTGTTCTTCCTTTTCCAGAAGCTTGAGATGTAGCATTAGATTATTTATTTGTGTTCATTCCATTTTCTTGATGTGACTATTGCTATATATTTCCCTCTTAAGACTACTTTCATTGCATCCCATAGGTTATGGTATGCTGTATCTGCATTTTCATTGTATTGTAGATATTGTTCTATTTCTTCTTTAATTTCATCTGTAACCCACTGGTTATTCAGAAAGTTGTTGTTTAATTTACATGTATTTATGCAGGTTTTGCAATTGTTTTTGCCATTGATTTCCAATGTTAGTGCACTATGATCAGATATTATGCATGGGATAATTTCACTCTCTTTGCATTTAGTTAAGCATGCTTTGGGCTGGGGATTTAGCTCAGCAGCATAAGCGCCTGCCTTGCAAGCAAGCAGTCGTGAGTTCAATCCCTGGTACCGATTTAAAAAAAAAATGCTTTATGGGTTAATATATGGTCTATTTTGGAGAATGTCCCATGTGTAGCTGAGAAGAATGTTTATTTTTATGTGGTTGGGTGGGACACTCTGTAAACATCCACTAAGTCCATTCGCTCACAGGTATGATTCGGTTCTGTTATATATTTGCTGACTTTTTGTCTAGTTGATCTATCTCCTTGTCACAGTGAGGTGTTAAGGTCTCCTATTACAATTGTGTTCTTGTGTATTTGGTTTTTCATGTCCATTAGTATTTGTCTTATATAGTTGGGTGCTCCTGTGTTTAGTGCATATATATTTAGAACTGTTAGTTCTTCTTCTTGTAGTTTTCCACTTACAAGTATGTAGTGGCCTTCTTTATCTATTTTAATTCTTTTAGGTTTGAAGTTCACTTTGTATACAAACAGAATAGCTACCCCTGATTTTTTCTGGGTTCCTTTTGCATGGAATACTGTTTTCCATCCTTCGACTTTTAATTTATGAGTTTTTTTTTTAGTCAGATGTTTTTCTTGTATACAACATATTGTGGGATCCTGTTTCTTGAGCCATTCTGTCAACCTGTTTCTTTTGATAGGTAAGTTGAGCCCATTTATATTTATGGATATCACTGATATGTATTGGCTTGACTTTTCCATGTTGTGTTCCTATTGTTGGTTTCCTGCTTTTCTCCCTTGTTTAATCTCTTGTCCAGCCTGGTGGTTTCTTTCTGTTGTTGTTCTGGAGATTATGGTCATTTTTATCCCTATCTAGCATGTCTTTCAGTACTCTTTCTAGGGTTGGTTTAGTGGACATGAATTTCTTCAGTTGTTCTTACTGTAGAAGTATCTTGTTTCTCCATTAAATTTGAAAGACAGTTTTGCTGGGTACATAAGTCTGCGTTGAAAGTTGTTTTCTTTTAGGGCTTGATATACTTCACTCCGAGCTTGTCTTAACCTGAAGGTTTGTGCTGAAAAGTCTGCCATGATTCTAATAGGCTTTCCTTGATAGGTGAGTTGTATCTTTTCTCTAACAGCTTTTAGTATTGTTTTTATATTGCATGTCTGAGATCTTAATTATTACATGTCTGGCTGTAGATTTATGTTGGTTGTGACTGTTTGGCATTCTGTTTGTCTCACTTATTTGTATATCAGATTTTTCCCCCCATGTTTGGGAAATTTTCTGCTATTACTTCTATGAGTACTTTAGTTATGTTATTTGCATTGACTCCTGCATCTTCACTGATGCCTATTAGTCTTATATTGTTTCTCTTGGCATCATCTTGAAGCTGCTGGATTGTCATTTCATGCTGCTTTGTTGTTTTTATAAGTTCTACCTTTTCATGATTGCTATCTGCGATCCTGTCCTCAAGATCCGAAATTCTGTCCTCAGCTTCATTTAAACATTTTTGCCAGCTTTCAATAGAATTTTTTGTTTCTTGGATATCTCTTTGAATTTGTTACATAGATGCTGCTTGGTTTTTACATAGTTCATTCAAAGTTTCAATCAATTTCTCATGCGCTTGTATTTTTTTTTATCTATTTCTTCTCTAGCTATCTTGAGCAACTGATTTACTAAGGTTGTTATTTCTGTCTTTACATAAGACATTATTCCTAATTTGATTTCCTCTATAGCCTCATGGATTTGTTTCTTTACTTCATTTGCTATCTTTTTTGAGATTTCTGGGGTATGACATTAAAGCCTTCTATTTTAATGATGGACTAGATGTTTGAGGTTGCATTTTGCCTTTTCATTTTTTCATTTTCACCTTTTGGGTAAATATTTGGTCTTTCAATCCCAACAGTCTTAACTGTCCATAGAATGAATTTTAGGGTCCTATGCTGTGGCTGATGTTTGTCCAATTGCTGAGTACCACAATGAAGAGGAGAGCCAGTCACCTGAATTCCTCCTACAGGGCTTATTAGGTGAGTCCTATATTCTTTCTGAGCTAACTGGCCTAGAAGTATTGATGTAGGTCAACTCTTAGTTCCTGCTGTTGCTCTGTCTTCAGGTTGCTGCAAGTCAACAGATCTCCCTGTCTATAGTGTTTGTGTCAGCTGAGGTCCTACTGTGTCACTGGGGGTCTCATAAGCTCTTTTAATTTTCTCCAAGTTGGGGGAGGCCTAACTGGTGCACTCCTCAACCTGTCTGATGTTCTCTTTGTGGAGGAGGGTATTACCCACTTTCTTGCCAGGTTCGCCAAGGTCTTACAGTTGGAGGGAGTTTCATTTCCACTCCTATTTACCCACTGCAGACCTCTATTGTAGGGACAAACTCACCACACTGACTGGAGCCTGCTGAGGTCTTCTGTTTGGGCAAGGTGTTCTGAGTCTCCCATCCAGTCAGCATGGTAATCTGCTGTAGTTCAAAGTTCTGGGAGAAGGAGTTGGATCCAGAGATCAACCATAGGACTAGGTCCAGGAGGCAGGTGGGTTCCCCAAGGGGTGGGCCCACAGTGGCAGTCCAAGGCAGCTGGGGGTCTCTAGTCCTGCTTTCTGCAGCTCCCCAGCCTCTAGCTCTTTACTCCCTGGAGGTCCTGGCCCCCAGAGTTCTTTGGAAGCCACAGTGGAAGCCAAGTCAGTGGAGGCCCAGCAGGTCTGTTGTCTGTGGGCAGAGAGCCCACTAGGTAGGGGTGTCTCCTGGGCCAGCTGCAGAAGACAAAGGTGGCTGGGCCCAGGTGCCCTGGATTCTAACTCCAGCTCCACTTGCTCACTGGGAGTTCCAGGCACTTCCCTTAATGTGCTGACCTTCGTTTGCTCCTCTATACAAAGAAGGATTGCAAAGCTTTCCACAGAGCATTCTATGATCTTTAACATAATAGATCCATAGGGGTAGGGTCTGTTTACCAACCTAACTCCAGGGATCACCTCTGGGCACATCATAAGGACACAGAGTGGCAGTCACTAAGTGGCTCTCCCCAAAGCCCTGTGTTCATGCTCAGAGCTATCCTGGACTCAAGGAAGGCACTGGTGCAGACACCTTAAAGGCATGGAGTTACAATCCTAGTTTCTAGAACTCCTCTTTAACATAGGCTGGACTCTAGTGATTTTCAGAGTTGGAGGCTCCTTGTGAGGGAAGATAAAGAGCTTGGCTCTCTGTGTCATAACTGCACCACTGCCTTGTTGATAGTTAATTAATTAATTACCATGGGAGAGACAGAGCCTGAGCAGAAATGCCAACTCTCGGCTGGAAACAGCACTTAAGCCAAGAGTAACTTTCGTTAACCTTTGTTGGAGTCAGGGATTGCAAGGAAAACTATTACATTTACACAGGACACATAATTTATAGTATTATTTATAATGGTCACCCAAGGAATCAGACACAAAGAAAGTGCAGGAAGCTCATCTACACACTAGAGACCTAGAAAATCCAGCTGAGGGCCTGGATTACATAGCTCTATTCTGCATGAGTTCAGTTGAAAACCTAGAGCCCATGACAGCACCTCCCATGGGTCCAACTGGAGGCCTAGAGCCCATGATAATAACTCATGCAAGTCTGTTTCATGGGTGTGCATTAAAATGCCTGAAGGTCAGCAGTGGAAGCTAGAAAGTCTGTGCCAGTGGGATGGAGGATCTGTGCCAGCAGGGTGAGGGTTCTACAACCGCAGCCAAGAAGCAACACTCAAAGTAAGAACCAGAGCTCCCCCCCAAAATTTCCATAATCATCCTCAGCAGCAATGGGGTCCCAAGCTCCTCAGGCAATGAGAACACCTGCATTCATGTTAGGAAGCCAGAAAGACTAGCTTCTACTGGAAATTGAACAGTATATCATTTTCTCCCCCAAAGCCAGGAAGTGATGCTTAATGTAAGGACCAGAGCTCCCCAAAGTGAACCACAGCCATTCTCAGCAATGACAAGGTCCCAAGCTCCTCTCACAGTGAGAACAGCCAAGTTCTTATCAGGAAAGAAGCTCGACAACTCCTCCAGGAGAACCCATAGCAACAGGAGAACCAACAACACTAAGGAGAACCTACAATGCTAAATTCTTCCTCTCCAACTCTCCCTTTTACTTTGGCAACAGTCCTTAGGTGGGCAATCCATGCTCAGCACTACGCTGATTCAGTTCAGCAGGTGTTACAAGTTGTTCATCAGCTTTCAGTTCACCACAGCTCTGTTAACTGGCCTCCCCTGCTCAGAGCAGGATTTGGGGAGCTGAGCTCCCAGGAGAACCTGGATTCTCAGGGCAACTGGCTAGTTTCCAAGGTGAGGAGGTGGAAGAACTGACTCAGAGCACTAGGCCCTGTCTCTATCTGTACTAGGGTAAGAGAGTAGGGGGTTGAGTGGCCCTAAGTAAGTTAGATGGCTTTAGTTACCCATTCTTCCTGAGCTGAGCTGAGAAAGATGCTCCTGCTTTTTGCTGCTTCTCTGCAGGGAAACGCTACCCTAAACCTCTGGCTTCTAGCTCTATAGTCTTTCTAACTGACTCTGAAACCTTCTGAGAGTTCCATCCAAAATATCCCATCTCAGATATTCTGCCCTCAAACTTCTTTAAGAGACTTACAGAGAAGAATCTATGATGCTAAGATCTCAATTTCTTCTTTCAGTTTTTAAGGCATAGATATATCCTAAAGGCAGAAATGATCCCGTTTGTGCTTTGAGACATGGCTTTTTGTGCCCACACTTGTCCACATCCTAGAGAAAAGCCGAATTTCTCCTCTCTTCCCATACTCTCCCAGCCCCTGTCTTGATCCACTGCCTTCCTGAAGCCCTAAGGAGCAGTAACCACAGAACTAATCATCCAATGCAGGAGGATTTGCAGAGTGAATTAGTGCTCTTAATCATCACTCTGAGACAAGAAGTGTGCACCATGACTGCCTCTGGCAAGTTGGGACACAGGACTACCTTCCCTACAGAGGAAGTCCAAACCCCTACCTTAGTATATGGCATCCTGCCTGACCAGAGCTTAGCCTCAGCTCTGGACACTTGGCCCCACCCTCCACCTCCATAGCTCAGCTTTCTTCCCATTTCTGTCTGCCTTTCTTCCTCAGCCACTTTGTGTGTGTTCTTCCTCTACCTGGGACCTCTCCTGCCCGTATTCCCGTCTATCCCTTCGCAGCTAACTCCAACTCATTCTGTGGCCACAATCACGGACAGCACTTCATGCCTGAAGTATTGCCCAACCCCTACTCCCACTCCCAGGTTGAGGTGAGGTACCCATCTTAATGCACCCCCGGCCCCTCATCATCCTTATCAAGCATGTACTCACTGTATTCGAGTGGCTGGCCTCAGTTCTCAGGTCACCCCAGGACAGTTGGTCTTTGAGCACCGTAGGTGTATTCATCCCTACCACCTTGGTTTCCCAGGGCCAAGTGCCTGGCAGGTGCTTGTTGAATGAGTAAATCACATTAACAGAATTTGTACCCATCTATAAGGTCATTGTTGCTGAAGTGGGGTATTTTTTTCAATAGGTCATAAACCACATATAATTAAGCTAAAGTGATAGCATTCTCATTTTAGATTTCAAATGGCAGGAGCCATCTTGGAAATTACCCACATACACTCTGTGGCAAATTCCAGTTCAAAATAATTCTGATCAGGTCGAAGTCATGGCAGAAAAAAATGACCTTTTTTTTTTTTTTCACATGGTTGCATTTGAGTGTACCTGTCTTGGCACTTATTTCTCTGGTCTCCAGCAATCTAAAGAGACCTAGAATCACATCTGGAAATTTTTATGCTTTAAAATACTGACCTTGTGTCTCTAGAGTAGCTACACCTTTTATGCTCTTTATCGTTTGCCAGCTGTTTTCATGCATATTGACTTATCTGTCCTTGCAGCAAGGCAAATGAAGAGCCTGAGACCCAGAAAGGTTCAGACCAGCTGGAGCCTCCAGCCAGCGGCGTCCCAGCTAGGAGGTCTGACTGCAGGCCAGGGCTTCACAGCCCTCTACCACGCACACCTGATGATGCCAGCTGTGGAATCAGGGCCAGGGGTCTTCCAGCAGCAGAGGGCTGGCTGGCTGGGGACGCTGGTTATAACTTTGAGATAAAATACCATTCACTGATCATGCTGATGGTTAATTTTATGTGCCAGTTTGAGTGGGCTAAAGGATGCCCAGAGACATAATAAAATACCATTTCCGAGTGTATCTGTGAGGGTTTCTGGAAGTGCTGAGCCTCGGAGTCAGTAGACAGAGTAAAGAAGCTCTCCTCCACCAGTGTGGATGGGCATCATTCAACCCATTAAGATGTGGATAGAACGAAAGCAAAAGAAGAATGGATTCGCTCTTATGTTAAGCTGGGACATCCATCATCTCTTGCCTGTGGGCCTCAGACTTGCTGGTTTTTCAATCTTCAGAATCAGACCAAATCCCAGGCTTGCCTGGCTCTCCAGCTGGAGGACTGCAGGCGATGGGGTTTCTCAGCCTCCACAGTCCTGTGAGTTAGTTCCCATACAAAACCTTCACTCAGTGCCTGTCTGTCGCATCCTCTGAGTGTCCTTTTCTCTCTGCATACATGCATATACATTTAACGTTTCATACATGCATTATTTTCACAAGTACACATTATATAGTGAATATGCATTATATATACATTGTGCAGCACATTATGTACATTTTATGAAATGTGAATAAGATATATATTGCACATAAAATATGTATATGATATGCATGTATAATATATACTATTTATACACAGCAGACAGGTAGACAGACATATTTTATTGGTTCTGTCTCTCTGGCAAAACCTACATCTCCGTCACTACATTTTCTTCATCCTGCTGGATTATAATGTCTTTTTGTTTGGACATAATTTTGTAACCTTGCTGTAGTTTCATATTTGGCTGGAATGCAAACTCACAGAGGGCAAGGACGTACTTCTGATTCACAACCGTATTCTCTGCAGGTGGCAAACGCACCGTAAATACTTACAGAAATTGCTTTGACCTTGCAGAGGGGCCCACTTTGAGCTTTAAGCACAGCCCATGTGTTGTAAATGCTTAAGAATCATGCACAGCAAGCCCCAGCTCCTTTGGGAAGAAGGTGGCCCCTGAGGCTTAGTAAGAGGCCCAGATATCTTTAAGGCAACTGTGCCCTCCTTGCTATACGCTCCTATACACTTCCTATAACTTTCTATATCCTTTCTGTACACTCCTTCCATTGACAAAAAAAGCATTTATTTGGAATAGCAGAATTAAAACAAAAGGCAGGAGTCCCAAAAAAGCAAAACCTCAGGCTTGGAAGTGTTTAAGATCTCTCCTTCCATAGCTATCTGTGTCACAGAGTGATCCCAGGTCAAGCCCCTCCCCTGCTTGGAATCTTCTAGGAAGGGGCCAGCAGATGTGAGAAGGCAGTCCAAGGGCGTTCCTCAAGGATAAAACCTCGTATATGAGGGTTCCTGTGGTATCTGAAGACATGGGCACCCCACCGTGGCCAGATGAGATGTCCCACTCTCTCTGCCAGTCTCCATACCCGGAGGGTACATCATTGTAGCTCCCTAGGCAAGAGTGCTGAGCTCTTGGCATGAGAGTGGGTACTAGTTTCTAACTCATGGTTGATTTGGGGGAGGAGAAGAGAAAGAACAGCAAACTGAGTCACAGATACACCTGAGGAGCTTATAATAATCAGTGCGCTCCCATGCCTATTTCTGCAGTGCTACTCTTTAATAAACCCTGAGCCTCACAAAGGTGAACATCAGTCTGACGGCAGCCAGCAAGCCTCCCTCCTGCAGCCTGTGATTACCTGCTGGCTGGGAAGCAGGTCTTGGCCCCCACAGCAGAGAGGCAGCCAATGTGCACAAGTGAGTCTGAGCCTGGGGCAGGCGCTAGAATCCCAGAGCACCCCAGCTTCCACGGGGGTTCAGGATCCATCCATCACTTGGACCACAGGTGTAGATAAAGCAGCCCTCAAAAACTCCACCAGGCAAGGGTTGGTGGGCTGTGACCCAGGTGGAACCAAGGCCTGAGCACCCAGAAGGTCACTTTCCAGGAAGAAGATGAAGGAAAACAGCTTACCAAGAGGGAAGCCTGGGATAGGAGAGGCGAGAGAAGGTGGCATTCCTGAAAAGTTCGGAATAAAGACACCACTCATCCATTCCCCTTCTGCCCTGATACCAAGTTGGGGGATTCAGGATTAGTTCACAAAGCATGTAAAGGGGCCTCGGAGAGCATCTAATTCCATACTTTCTCTTATAAAAGGTGGAAACCGAGGCCCCTTCACATTAAGCGGCTGGCCCAAGGCTAGTTGCTGGCCCAAGGCAGAGCTATGAGAACCAGGCCCTTTCCTGCTCTACTGGGACTTGATAGGGTGTGATGTGGCCAGTGCCAAACAGAGCTGGAGGGCAGCCAAGCCTGGTAGGACAAGTAAAAACAGGTCAGAAAGGTATCGGATGAGGTCACAAATGCACACATCAGCATCTTGGGGAGTGACAAAAGACTGGGATGAGGCCGATCTAGCAAAGCAGGGCCGCCCTGACACATCAAGGGCAGCGTGCGGGACTTGCAGTACTCCTGGCAATAGTGTGTGAATATTTGCTTCCACGAGTTTCCTCCCACTGGCCCATGCATTCCTTGGGAGCAGGATTTATGTGTATCTATCTTTAGCTCCGTGGCACAATCCCTGACCCAGGAAATTTCAGGTAAAGGAATGAATGAATGAATGAATGAATGAACAAATGAATAAATGAAGGGCAGTGGGGCTCATGTGAGACCAGTGCCAGGGTTGTATCCTTAGCTCTGCCACTTAGCAGCCAGGGCACGAAAGCTAGGGCAGGGAACTGAAAAATGAGATAATGACAGCAACACGTTGTAGCACTATGTGAGGATTAAATGAGACCAGGCCTGTAAAGCGTGTAATAAATATTCACTGTTTCAAAGATGCTTATTTTTAGGCAGCAGATCCTGGGGGAGTTAAGATAGATAAGGCTGGAGAATGACACAGAACACAGTGAGGAGTTGGGGCAGAGGTCTGTGGAGTGTCTTGGTTTGCTTTCTCACCACCACCACCACTTTCCTCTCCCTTGTCGTCATGATTTCAGGAACCCACCTAAGAGCGCTCATATTTGAGAACTGAGGCGATCTTGCCTCTCTCCAGTTCATGATCTCACGTAAATCCTTGCTTCAGAAGATGACGTAAGCAGGAAGCAGCCTTCCACCTACGCATTCTGAATGGGGACATTTCAGACTCCATAGCACCCAAGGGTGCCAGCTGTCTGTGAGCCCATGATGATGACTCTCAGCCATGCCATGCACCTGTCCACGGGGCCATTTTGGGCGTGGTAATAGCATAATCCAGTGAAGGTCACTCTCCCACTTCGACCCTCTCTCCTAAGCCAGACAAGATGACCAGACATAATATAAGGCAGGCAGCAGGGCACCCACAATGGTGACAGAGAGGGCCAGCACCATGTTGGGGGAGTGGATATTTAATGGACACCTTCCATTTGATAAGGACGAGGCTAGGCATTCTGTGTAAAGTGAGGCTAAGAAGTGACCTGTTGTTTGTGGCCAGCCCTTCTTTGGTGTTTTCCCTGCCCTCGCTTTTGTCTCACTTGACAAACTGTGGCTCTCCTGCCAAGACTGGGCCTCCTTCCTACATGAGCCAAATTGCTTGGCCAAGCGTTGGCCCCAGGAGACGCTGGGTCTGGTCCAGATGATGTCTCCGGTATACCTGCTGTCCGGCTACGGTCAGCATCCTCCCCTCCCTGTTCCCGGGGTCTGGTATGGATCCTGACCTGGCTCTGTACCCACCCGGTCCCATGGGAAACAGCACTGAGGCCTCTGAGACCTTGCCACTAGGCTCTCCCTCCACTGTCTGATCTCCTGGGTGTGACCTCAAGGTGATCATGGAAAGTTGAAGAACTTCGTGGCGAAGTGAATCAGTACAGACAGTATATAGAAAAGTTGTCTGCAGCCTCAAACCTAACTGTTAACAACAGCTTATATTTAAAGGGAGACTCAGTGCACAAAAGTTGTGATAAAAATAGATAACAAACGTTTAAATTTTAAAAATGTATTACGGTAAAAGACACATTGATTTTAACCCCCCTCAAAACACTCCCCCCTCTCTTTGAGCATACTTATTCTGTTTTTCCTGTCTCTTTCAGAAGCGGTTCTGGAAGTCCTCCTTTGGGTCTTTAAAAGATGTGATCAAAGCACAGTGAATTGCAGTGTGTCTTCATTCACCTTTTTCACTGAATCTGGGCCTGTGAGACTTCTAGATCTTCACCAAAGCCAAAACTACTGTAAAAAGTGAATGAATGTTTTGAATCAATTCAGGACATCAAGGCAGCCATGACAATACAACCAAAAATACTCATGCGAGAGCGTCTATAGAACTGCTTGAGCAAGTGCAGAGAATGAGGGGATAAGTGTGTTTGAAGTGAGAGGGGGTATTCTGAGGGGAATTGCCTAACGGCAATGTGCCGTTTACTATAATAATTTTTAAAAATTCAAACATTCACCTCATTTTTCAATTACACACATGAAAAGTCTCATGGAGAAGCAGAGGCATTTCCCTTCCTTATCCACCCAACATGCATGAGTATGTGTCTAAAGAGCTAGCTGAGCTATGAAGCAGGCACTAAGATAAATATGATACAGACCTTGCCTTTCACATGCTAGGAACTTAAAAGAAGCACACACGTATTCAAATATTGGACCAACTAGAAGGTCCAGTGGTGGACAAACTTTAAAAATGAGGCTTGGCCAAGCTGGGAGGGGAAGAGTTGCTATTGAAAGGCCTTAAACAGAATGTGGGGGCTGCAGTTCATAAACTATTAAGAGAGCCAGAGACTTTAACTGGCAAGGGTGACAAAGTGATGTCTGAGGAAAACTCAGTACTCCCAGGGCCTAGTGCCTAACAGAAGGAGTTCCTCACTTTGGAGAAAAAGAGGCATAACATTATGCAGATATTCAAAGTTTCAAAAATATTGTCAAGCCAGACACTATCACCTTTTTGAAGAAGGTTATGAAGGTTAATCCCCATTGCAAACAAGAAGAGATTCAAAGAAATTAAAAATAACATCCTTAATATATTAATGCCCAAATAAGCCCAAGAAAAGATGCTCGACATTCTTAGTCACTGTGGAAATTCAGTGAGAACCACAGTGAGATGCCACTACGCCCCACGATACAGTGAAAATAAGCCAACTGACAGCATCAAATGTTGCTAGGGATGCAGAGCAACTAGAACTCATGCATGGATGGTGGGGCATGAAACAGTACAATCCTTTTGGAGAATTTTGGCAGGCTTGATTTTGCTCACAGTTTCAGAGCTTTCAGTCTGTGGTCAGCTAGGTCCAGGACAGGAGCATCGTGGAGGAGAAGTGTGGGATGGTGAAGCTGCCTTCTGTATGGTGGCCAGGAAGAAGAATGCGGAGGAGAGCACCAGCAGGAGGTCCGTCCTCCAAAGGCACAGCCGCAGTGAGCCGCCTCTGACGAGGCCCGACCTCCTAACTGCACCCTCAGCCATGAACATCAACGGTGGATTAACCTGCTGATGAGTATAGTGCTGCTATGTCCCGGTCACCTCTCTGACTGTCTCCTAATCTAGTCAGTTGACAATCAGGCTTAAGTGTCACAGGAGGCTGGATTGAGGAAGCTGTTCAATTTCCTCTAAGAAGGACCAGGATCTCTGCACTGGATTTGTGTAATAAGGATGAGGGGTCAAGGCAGGTGGTGCAGTCAAGCAGACTGGCTTGCTTTCAGCAGGTTCCTGGCAGCCCCTGGTGGGGCCAGCACCATGTGTGTGCTGGGACTGCTGCTTGGGTCACCTGAGAAGGCAGCTGGTATTAGAGTATCTTCACTTCCTCCCTGTTACAAATGCCTACACTGGAGGACATCACCATAACAGCTAAGAGAGAAAGCCCAGTATTTGTAAACAGCAGAACTATGACAGCTTCACGCCCCTTTGTATTGTCAAATGCCCTACCTCTGCATAGGCATCAGCATGCCCTTCCTGGGTTAATATACGGGCACCATTTTTTCTTTAAAATGGAGTTTAATGGTATCCACCTTATTAACTTTGCCTCCAAGCTCTGCCCCTTTAGGCGATGGTGAAGCAGCCGTCAGCAGCCTGGCAACACAGTGGGTAGGGTTTTTCCTTTTGAGCATCTACAATTTAGTAGCAGTTACTTGAACTTTGTGGGTCTCAGTTTCTGTAGAACAAGGACACTGGAGTAAGCCAGGTCCCAGATGTTCTTTCAGAGTCCTCTGTCCCCGACTATGATCTCAACTTCAGACAGTTTCTCATTTGGTGTTGTGAGGTAACAGCAAAAGGCTAGTGATCTAGCAATCTCATTGGCTGGTTGCCAGGCATTCGGTAGGCGCTAGGAGTGCACAACGCGACATACACATGCTTCTTGGGGAGACACAGCAATAGCTTGGTCCCTTCTGTTGAAGATTTATGATCCACCTAAGAAAGAGAATAATCTTGGGAAAATATTTTTAATGGAGAAAGATACAGATATATATATTTTTTTCAGGAAAAAAAATATATATATATATTTCAGGAAAAAACAATAGTATGAGTTTTTTTTGGAACAGATAATGCTGACAGATGTAGTGTTGCATGCCTGGAATCCCACCTCTCAGGAGGCTGAGGCAAGAGGATTGCAAGGGAGTTCGAGGCCAGCATGAGCTGCAGAGTGAGACTCTGCTTCAAAGGAAAGAGAAAGAGAGACCTGAAAAGCAGATGGTGTTACCCTCACATGAAGGACCCTAGAGGATGTTGTATATTGCAGAAAACTCAACACACTGCCGGCACTTAGAGAAGACATTGAAAATAAAGGTGCAGCAACCTCAATAACCACGGCTGGCCAAGCAGTGGTTCGCCGTACTAATACATGTCCGGAAGCTCATGGCCACCACTTTGTGCATCTCTTGTCATTGGGGAGGCCAAAGTTAACTTGTATTAGTCTCATGTCTCAATAAGTTTAGTATTAAAATAGCTATATTTTTCTTTTCCTGAGGTATACAGTTTTGTCTTTCTCTCTCTGTGTCACTCTGTGTCTCTGTCTCTCTCTCTATATATATGTATCAAAGCTCTTAGACAATAAAAGTCTTCGCCCCCTCACACAAAAGGGAAGGATACTGTTATTACTAAGAAAATGAAGACCATGACATTAGGTCACAATATAATTATGTGTGGGATTTAGAGCAAAAGCAGTTAGGCTGCTTTACATAAGAAGGAGGAACACTGGGCCCAGATAGGGCCTAGAAAAGTGTTAATTTTCATGCTGCTATCCTAACAAGACATTTAGGCAAGCTCTTTACTAACACAACTACCCATGAGAACATTAAAGGACACATTTTTGAGAAATTAGCAATGGATATGATTGTCACCTTGGTCACCCCCACATAGCTGTCATGAATCTGGCCAAAGGCTGATCCTGTTGGGAAGCTTGGTTAGATGCCCAACCTGGTAATCACTCCTCTGAGATGCCCACAGGGACTGTGAGTCCTGGTTCAAGGTGGGGAAAGCTACGTATTCTCAGCAACTGCTGCCACGACGCTGGAGCCTGCCTGTGAGCACACAGGTCTGTGTTCAGTCGCCCTTCCTTACCCTGGGCGCTTCTGTTTTCTCCTTTGAGTTAACTCCGGCTAAGCCACCACTACTTTTACAGCTACATCTGGTACAAAACACGCAGTTACAAAATTTCAGCTTCCACCAGCAATAGCGATCATCTGAGTTGATATAGAAATACTAATCTATTGAAAGATCAGCCCATTGGAAGGGTATTTCTGGATACCCACCAAAAGCTGTATATTTAGTTGATTTGTTACTCATTTTAAATTTCTTTTTCATATCTTTCTCTTGAAAAAATTCCATGAAAATACACTTAACCTCCTTTAAATAAGTGACTTACACATTATACTTACTTATAATTTTACCTGCGCTATTGTTTTAAAAATATATTTATTAGTGCCTATTAATTTTACAAACTACTAGGTTTAAGGTGGTATTTTATCCATGTATTTATACATGCACATATTTTTAATATATTTATCTCCCCGTAACTCTCTCTTATACCTTCTCCCCCTTCCTCTTATCTATTAATAGTCTTCCTTTTACCTCCATGCCATCTTTTTTTTTTTTTAAATTCCACATATTAGGGAAAACACTCGTTTTTCTGAATCTGGCTTATTTTATTTAACATGATGGTGTTTTCCCACAAATGACATGAATCCATTCTTCTTTACAATTGAATAATACTCCATTGTACTATAATATTTCATATATTTCATTTTCTCTATCCTTTCATGGGCTGATATATACCTAGACTTCTTTTATATCTTGGCTACTGTGAATTGTACCATAATGAATACATGTATGCAGGTATGCCTGTAGTATGCTGACTTCAATCCCATTGGGTATACCAACAAATGGTATAGTTGGATCATATGATAGTTCTATTTCTAGTTTTTTGAGAAAACTCCATGCTCACTTTCATAGTGGCTGTTAGTACATTCTCATCAGAAGTGCAAAAGAGTTCCTTTTTCCTTACATTTCCACCATTTTTAAAAATTCTTGCTGGTAGCTATTCTCAGTGTAATTTTGATTTGCATTTTTTAACATCTAGAGATGCTAACATTTTTTCATATACTTATTGGACTTTTGTATTTTTTCTTTTAAAAAGTTATCTGTTCTATTCATTTGCCCATTTATTAACTCATTTATGCTGAAGATTGAAATGTTTTAAATTTTTGCATGAAATTCATATATGTTACCTAGAAAAATTTAAGCAACAAGAATTTGAGGAGAGAAAAATTTCATTATGTTCCATTATAATGGGAATTCTGAAAATGGAGCACTATTCATTGAAGGGTTAATTGGGTTATTTGTTTTTGGTGTTAAGTATTTTTAGTTCTCCATATGTTCTCAATACTAATCCCCCATCAGAAGAGTACCTGGCAAAGATTTTTCCCTGTGCTATGGGCTGTCTCTTCACTCTGATGGTTGTTGCCCTTACAGTGTAGAAACTTCTAATTTGATGTAGTGCCATTTGATTCTTGGTATTGTTTCCCGCACTGTTGGAATCCTACCCAGGAAGTCTTTGCCTGTGCCTGTGACTTCAAGCTTTTCCCCTATGTTTTCTTTTAGCAGTTTCAAAGTTTCAAGTTTAATACCTAGTTATTGACCATTTTGAATTAATTTTTTTGTACACAAAGAGAGATTTAGCTGCAACCTGCTATATATGAATATATGAATATATGAATATGTGAATATATGAATATATGAATATATGAATATTCAGTTTTCTCAGCACTATTTGTTAAAGAGGCTATATTTTCTCCAATATTTGTCTTTGGCTCCTTTGTCAAAAATGAGATGACTTAGTTGTGTTAGTTTGTTTATGTGCCCTGTATTCTATTTTATTGGGCTATTCATCTATTTTTATCACACTGTTTTTGTTACTATGTCTTTGTAGTACATTCTGTAATTGGGTATTGGGATGCCTCCAGCCTTATTCTTTTTAGTGAGGGTTTCTTTGCTACTCTGGGTCTTTTATGCTTCCATATGAATTTTAGGACTGTTCTTCTAGTTTTGTAAAGAATGTCATAGGAATTTTGATGGAGAGTGCATTGAATGTGTTGATCACTTTTGATAATGTGGTCATTTTAATGACATTAATTCTGCTGATCCATGAACATTAGAGGTCTTTCTATCTCCTAGTATCTTCAGTTTCTTTCTTCCAGCTTCTATAATTTCATTTCAGAGGTCTTTCCTGTCCTTGGTTAGGCTTGTTCCTAAGGATTTTATTTATTCCTTTATGAAGCTTTAAGAATGGAATTTTTTTTCTTGATTTCTTTCTTAGCTAGTTCATTATAAGTGTATTTTTTAACAAACCTTAAGGTTGGCTCTGCATCCCATTCATTTATTTCTTGATTTCTCATTATGTTTAGTACTGACAATGTGAACTTTTCTATTATGTCTAACGGTTTCCTTTTTAATAACATTTTATAATAGAAAGAATATGTGTAAGACCTAACTTGTTAAAGAATTAGGCAGAAGTAAGGTTATTTTTTTCCAAAATCAGGATTGCTTTATTTTCTTTCAAGATTTTAAACAAAAGTGTATACTCACTATATGAAAAATAAAGACAAGCATATACAGTCTCTCAATTTTGATAGCACATTACTTTTTCATCTGGGAGATATAAACACTCCCAAAGCCTGGTCCCACCCAAAGACTCTGATTTAATTGATCTGGGTTGGAACTTCATGACTTAAAAGCTCCCCAAGTAATTTAAATGCGTAGCCAGGTCAGGAACCACTGGTCTATGCAAAGCACAAGGAAGGAAATGAACATCACCTATATGCCTCTTTCCAGGCAATGATTGTTTTGGATTTTCAGTGCAGTTTATAGATGAGTCATTAGTATAGATCACGAGGACTCAGTCCAGAAGAAGGACACTTGGAATCCACACATGGCAAGGAGTACCAACTTACATTGTCCAGATTTCCAACTCCGGTCTTCCTGCTGAAAGAAATGTCCTCAGAAGTCAGTAATGAATCGTGATTGGTCCAAGCCACTTATTGCCCTTAAGGAGACTTTAGACAATTTTTTCTAATTGCCTCCTCCTATAAAAATTTATGGGATACAGATATACTGTATATCTGTTTATGTGCTATATGCATATATACACTTGTTCTTTTTATTTATTTATGTTTACAATACTGGGGACTGAACCCAGGGCCTTCACTCTGAGCTACATCCCCAGCCCCCAACCCGTCTTGTTTGTTTGTTTGTTTGTTTGGTATGTGTCCTGCCAAATCAAGCACTATCTACCTTTTTTGAGACAATCTCAAGATGCCCACATTGCATCTGAACTCTCAGTCCTCCTGCCTCGCTCTTCCAGGGTGCTGGGATGGCAGCCATGTACCACCACACTTGGCTTATATCTTTACACAAGGCAATACAGGCCATGATGGTGGGTCGGCATTAGAGAACACACTCATAAACAATGAAAATAGAAAATACTTTGGTTCAGGCATTTGCTGAGTTGGGACAGAGGAGGAGGGGTGAACCAAGCAATGTTCCTGTGGTCAGGTTGTTGGCACCATGTTCTGTCTCTACCACTACCTAACTGGGAAGATTCCAGAAAGTCTCTTCCATTTCATTTTTTTTTTCATTTTAAAATTATGTGATTAGATAAAAAAGATCCCAAGATCAATATTCTAATTTTTTCTCTGGTAAATTTCTCTAAATTTGGAAAACACAGTGGAGACCAGAAAGACAATACCAATACCAGTTGCAGTAGCCAAGATAGCAGCCAACACAAGTCAGAGCTCTGTTCCAAGGCCTTATGGGTTGTATTCATTTCATCTCACAGCAATAGGAAGATGCAGACAATGTTGTCAAGTCCCAGACTACATATGGGGAAGCTGAAACCCAGGGAAATAAAGCATTCAAAGTTATACATCTAGTAAATGATTTGCCATGATTTGAGCCCAGGCAACCTAAATGCACCATAGGAGAATGTTGTGGCTGGCCTGGCCACAATGGAGAAGCTAAATTGTTCCATCTAGAAGTCTCCTTGAGATGTGAGGGTCCACTCCTGGGTCCCCAGGGTTTGTATCTATGGCTCAAGTGTCAGCAGCAGAAAGCGAGGGAGTGGGGGGGGCGGTTGGCCGCTCTTCTGTTTGGGGCATACACATACCTTGCCGATTAGCAACGATGGGAAAGGAAACACACAGAGGGCTCTTGACAGCTTAATGGGGTTTTAAAAAAATACACATCTATATTTTTAAACTTTTTTTTTTTTTCCACTCAAACATTTTTAACTTCAAGTTCTGGACTGAAATAGCAACTGTTTTAGATAACTCTTTATCCTTAGGCTCCCACGTTTGGCCCAGCCTGGGGAAAAGAGAGAGGGAAAACAAGCTTAGCACATAGCAAGTATATATAGAATATACAAAATAGATGCTTAATGAGTGGATGGATGCATGCATGCATGGATGGATGGGCTGGTTGGTGGAATGATAGAAGAAACAAACAAGACATGTTTACCCATGAGATTTTCCTAAGAATTAAGAGTAGACCCTTCTGGAGAGAAATACATAAGGATAACCTGTTTGTCACTAAGCAAACCCAGGGTGTTATGGCTTATATCTAAATGTCCCCCAAAGGCCTCATGTGCTCATAGGTGAGGTTTTTTTGAGGATCTAGAACAGTGTTACGGAGCCTTTTAGAGATGAGTCCCCAAACTATAACTGAAAGGTTTATACCAAAGTTATTTATACCAAAGTACCAACCCTACAATTAAATCTGAATACTAAAGTTTAAGTTTAGGAAAAAACAACTCATATATTATCTTTTGTCTTCAAAGAAAACCAAATAACATATGTGCCATAGGTTTGCCACCGCTGATCTAAGGTGTGTAAATGTGGATAGGGGTGTGGATAAGGTGAAGTTTCACCCTGGATGTGGGTGGCATCAGCGAACAGATTTGTAGCCAGGATAGAATACAGGGGAAAGATGGAAGGCAGGCTTCCACTGCTGCCTTCTGTCTTCCAGGCCACGGACTGTTTCTCCTCTGTGATGCCCCTCTGCCGTGCCACCCTGTCTTATAGCCAGCCATCGACTAGAATCTCTACAAACTGTGATGCGAAATAAACCTTTCCTCCTTTAGTTTGTGAGTGTTAGGTATTTTGTCTTAGCAGCGAGGAAGTCACTAAGGTATAAGGTTACAGTGACAAGATTGTCAGTGGAACCACTAGGGCCTGGCCTCTTAGCCTCAGTTTAACCAACTCTGGAGACAAAAATGTTGTCCTAGTTCAGTGTCCATCGTGCAGCTGCTTCTCCACCACTTTTCCTCATACATTAAGAGGGGCCTTTCCTAAACACTGTGACAGATTCCGTTTTTTATCTTGATCAGCATCCTCTCCAGCCCACTTATGTCTTGCTTTCTCCTACTACAGAGGGTCAAAAGAGAAATACTCAAATTCCCACCCTCCTTTGCAGGGAAGGTACCATTATGGCTGGTTCAGACTAGGTGGAAGTCCCAGAGAAAGGTTTTCTATCAAAATAGATGAGAAAAGCTTTGTTTATCATTCCCTCTCTTTCTTCCTTCCTGAAACTCTGACACAAAGTCTGGAATTTTGTGATGAATAGGACACATGCCTTGGTCTAATGAGGTTGAAGAAAGAAGATGCACAGACCAGGATCCCCAAATGCCTTATTAAACCATCTCACCAACCTTCCCATGTTGTGAGAAAGATGAACCCCTTACTTCTTTAAGCTTCGGGGTTAGAGTTTTCTGCTACTCCCTGCCAAACACGATTTTTAAATGCGTGATACACAGCTCAAGCATTTTAGGCCTCCCAACATTTTTCCACATGACTTCAGTGCCTGAAATGCCATTCTCTGACTTTCTTCACTGAAGGATAGGCACTAAGTAAATATTTTAAATTTAGAATTCATTAGAGATTCCATAAAGCAAGACTGAATGATACATCTTCTTAAATGCCACCCCCTGCCCCATGTGATCCAAAATATTTAGTTTTACCCAGTTTTTGTAAAGAAATTCTGAGGTCAAGCAAACTTTGGTTGACAACTGGTTCCCCCAATGACTGAGAAACTATATTTCATTTATTTTTTTTTTCTACAGGGAATAAGATGAAAAATAAGAGTCCAACAGGCTAAGATCAAATCTGGTAGCTACCCACCACCTGTGTTGGTCTGGGTTCCTTTCTTTAAACTGTTAAACCTTCATCTATAGCATGAGGATAATCATCTCCATGAACAGAGTTACAAGGACACTTTAGTATGGTGACATGTTTAAAGGTCATGACACAGAGTAGGTGCTTGCTAATGTTGGTTTCCTCCCTAATCTAATAGCTTTTGTCTTCCTTCCTTCTTTCCATCCTTTCTTCCTTGCTTTTTTCTTTCACTGCTATTTATTGGCACTGGGCTATCTCGAAAGATACAAAATTGAATTAAGCATAATCCTCACCCCACCATTCACCCCTCAGATATGATCTATCCCAAGGTTTAATCCAATATTTAACTTCTCAAAGATTTCATCCACTTTCACAATGCCAAGTGTCAACTCATAGTGCATTGCTCACTCCCAAATTCTAAGTTGACTTTCCCCCCAAATGTCATGCCCTACTCCTAACACCTTAGGGACAGCACCCCTTAGAGAGCAGCTGTACTCCTCATTCTCCCAAGGCAAGAAGACACGTGATAGATGTGTTTTCTCTACTACTATCCCGGAGGGGTGGGAAGAGGCAGGCCTGATGAATGTCACAGCTGCTCCATGAAATAATGCCAGCTGGTCAGCCCTAGGATGCTCTCTCCTTCTTAGTAAAATTGACCCACACTTGGTAGGGTGTTTAGTTGACACTATGAGCAAAGCAGTATAACACACTCTCTTGCCAAGACTACAAACCTGGGTCCCAGGGAGAAGGACATTAGAAACTAGGCAGAGCTCAGGATGTGTAACTGAGGTAATCTGGCCTGCTGCTTCTGAGATGTGCAGAGGGAACACATTCATGGCTTCCCTTGGGGCTAGCATCTAATCTCCACTGCTCAGAGCTCCTCCCCCTGATCCCCACTTAAATGTTCCCAAGATGCCTAGGCTGTTCCAATCAACACCAGCCCTCTGTGGTCCTAGCCCTGAGCCCTCCCATAACCCAAGATGGAGGCTTGTGGAGAGACCCACCTGCTCCCACAGCACGCTCTCTCCCAAGGCTGCATGTGCCACCAGTCAGACCCCTTGCTCAGCTCTCCCAGCTGAACCACTGCAGAAGGGCAGAGGGCAGAAAATAACTCATGAGAACCAAAAACAAAACCCCAGTGGAACCTCAGATGGAAACAGCTCAGGGAAAAGGGTCCTGGGATGCTGGGGCTATTAATAACATGTGCGCCTCAGCTCTCCTCTCTGGGGAGCATGTTGATTCTTGGGAAGGTCCCAGTGTGCCAGGTAAAATGTCCCCAAGACCTTACACACTGGGCAAGCCCCTTCTCACACACATGCACACAAGCACAAGCACACATGCTTTTGTTTTATTTTTTTTTTTTTATCAAGCCTTCCCTTTAACCCCTTTTGGCCCCTATAAAGGAAAGAAGACTTGGAAAAAATGGTGGTGTGAGGCCTGGATGTTACTGGTTCTAAGGATTTGTAGAGCTCTGCGGATTGGTCTCAACCTCATTCGGTTGGCAGAAACTGTACCTTTATATTTACCTTCCTTGCTCCTGGGAAGATGGGACTACAAGGACCTGTTCTGTAATCTGATCAAAGACAGACAGACACACGACTCACAGATTGGTGAGAAAACAAAAGTCCTAGCACTTTTATTCCCCAAAGTTGCCTGCTGTCTTCTGCTTCAGAAACTTTGGTAGCCAATGCATTTGTAACTTCCACTCCTTGCTCAAATTTCCCTCCATCTCTCTCTTCCTTGTTGCCCCCACTCATGTCTTGCCTCAGCATGGTGGGGCACCCTGGGGAGTCCTCAGGAATGGGCCCTCCCCAGCTCTCTCTCTCTGTCTCTCTCTCTCTCTCTCTCTCACACACACACACACAGTCTCTCTCACACAAATACACACAACACAAGCGTGTACATGCACAGAAGGACATAGAGCAATCTCTTTCATTTCCCAAGGGACACTCTCCAAGTGCTCCCAGGTTGTCTGTCCCCCATGGCTGAGAAAAGGCCCCAAGCCCACCATTTCTAGCCATCCTCTGTCATTTGCTGGATGGGGCCAAACCAATTCCCACTCCAGCTAAGCAATACCTTTCATGCCTCCCAAGGAAGAGCAACAAGCTCTGGGCACTATTAACCTTGAAATTTCAGGTAGAGACTGATCTGGCCAAAGGGAGAAGAAGGCAGTACTTGGATTGTCTGCTAGACTGAGCAACACAGCAAGAGAGAAACTGAGGGAAATACATTTTAGAAAGAGTTCAGGTTTTTGTTTTTAAAGCATGAAAAGAGTCATCCTTAATTTTGAATGTCAGATATTTTATTTCATTTCTATGAGAGAAAGGCAACCAAGACAATGTCCTTAATCTCAGTCTCCCAAAAAGTCTCAGAACATGGACAAAATGTAGACAAATTTCCTGTCAGACTGCATCACATGTAGCTTTTAGTCCAACCTCCAATGCAGTTTTTTCAGCTGGAACCTCCCGATTCAGTGTACTCTCTACATGCCTATCAGTATTATGGGTTTTGCCCCTCTAATTTTTGACTGGGGCTGAATTTATGATCCTGGTAGGCCCCTTGGATAGCAGAGCAGTGGTGTTCATCCCTCGAATGTGACACCTTTGGTTTGCTGACCAGGAGCCGGACCTGACATTCCTGTGAGCCAGTTCCACAGGATTCTAGAGCACATGATCAGATATAATCCCAGCAATAGCCCTGCTTCTCTGATACCAGTTTTTTGTATTAGTTAGCTTTTCTGTATTACTTAGGGTATTTTCTGGGACAAGGTGCCCTGCAGTCACAGTTGAAAGGAGGAGAGGTTTATTTGGCTGAAATTCAGGAGATTCAGTCCATGTTGGTTAGCTCCGAAACTGGAATAGCAAGGTTGCCAGGCATGGTATCACGAAGCTGTTTGGTTCATGGAAGATGAAAGCAGGATGAGGGAACCCCTCTACAGAGTAAGGGGCAAGGCACCAGACATAGGCTCCAAGGCCACACTTCGAGCCCCACCGAGACACACCCAGAAGTGCGCTCCTCCAATCCCCGGGATGGTCCCAAAGCCAATCAAGTTGACACTCCACCCCAACTGCCACATGCATAAAAGTTGTGCAGAATAGTAACAAACATGATGTAAATACTTTTAAAGTATATTCTATTGTAATTAATGTTACTATTGTTACTCTTATTGTCAATAAAGTTCTTATTGTGGCCCTAGATAGGAAGACGGGGGCTAGGATAGGGTTGTGTACCCCCAGACCAGCAAGAAGTTCAATAGCTCTTGAGTTTGTGAATTTCACGTTAGAGGGAGGTGTAGATAAAAATGATTTATGGGTGGGTAGAGCTTAAGCATGCTGGTTTGTACCGGGTACCCACTCTCCCACTTCTAGGGCTTTGATATCCGAAGCTCAGGATATGCAGTGGGATCATAGATGATGAACGGTGACCGGAGGAATTCCAGTCCAGGAAGATAAGCCAGTGACGGTTCAGAGTTGCACAGATATATGAAGAACTGTCAGCCCACCTGCCTGGGACCTGCAGCTTGCACTGTGTGTCCGTATGTCTGTGTGTGTACGTGGGGCTCTCATAGGGGCTGAGGGCACGCTGCAGTCTATTCTTTTGACATGAAGTCTATTCTTTTTGTGTTAAGGAACAAATACTAACTTTGGTCCCTAGTGGACTGTAAAAGCTTTGCTCTTCCCAATTTCCCGGACCTGCTCAGCAGTTCCTTGCAGAATTGGATCGAGTGTTTAGCTGGTCAGGAGAATCCACCACGGCCCAGGCCCTCAGAGGGGAACCAAGATGTGGACATTTATTGAGGTTGTACTCTGCGCCAGGCCCCACGCTGAGTACATTATTACTCACTGAAACTTCACAGTTAGTCGGAAGGGTACTTATCACTATTTTTATCATTTCAAGAGAAATCAAGGCACAGAAACATAATATGTTGCCCAAATTACTCAGTGTTTGACAACTAGCATTTGGACCTAAACCATCTGGCTCCAGAGTGCAGAGTTCACGGTCTCTGGCCTCAGTCTCAACCCCATGATTTTGACGCCCTCCCCTTAACTTGGGAGGTGGGGTCAAGGCAGTGAGCAACTGACTAGAATAACTGGAAAAAGAAGCTTGGCCAAAGCCAAACAATGTAGCAGAGGAAAGAGGGCGTTCAAGAAAAAACAGCCAATTCATCTCGCTGTCTCTTCTCTTTGCAGTTGTTAAACAGTTTCCTCTAGACTCTAGCCTTCCTTTAGGGTATCACTTTTTGCTATTGCCTGATGGAGGAAAACAGAGACAGTATTATAATCAACTCCTCTGCAGAGAGGACCATATCCACCCGCAGATTCCACAGCAACTACCCCCGGTGCTCTTTGACTGTATCTTAGTTGATCAGGGAGGAGGGAAAGAGCCAGGAACCTAGTTTGTTGTTTTTTTAAGTTTAAGCACCTGTTTTACATTGTTTTCTAGGACTAGCATCTATTTAACCCTATAAGGTAAAGATAATGGCTGAATAGGTGCTGAGTACAATACAGACACATCCCTTTTGCTGTTGGGATCCATGTTTAGCAAAGAGACCATAGATAGAGATGCCTGGAAACTATGGCAAAACACAAAACCTTAAATGTAAGTGAGTCTGCCCCTAGTGCCCCTCAGTGGGAATTAATTCAGTCTTCAACAAGATCCTTGGTATAGTCACTATCAAGAAAAATTTCTTTTGTGGCCTTTGGGCCCTGCTGGCTTTTGATTCCAAGCTACCTCTCACAAGTTCCCCAAGACTTCAGACTACATTGCTTCTTCTCTGGCTTTCATTCTTCCCAGACACCCCACTTCTGAGTATTAGTAAAAGCTTTGGTTGCAAGCAGCAGAAACCAATTTAATCAGGAAAATAATTTATTAAAAAAGTACTGGGCTGTGGGTCAACAGTAAGGCTGAAGAACAAGATGCACATAAAAAAGAGGCTGGCAAAAGCCAGTCAGTTCCCATCATGGGAAGGTGGTGGGGGCTGCTGCTATGGCCAGCACTACCACTGGATGTGCGAACATCCTGCGGAAACCCTTCGCCCTGGATCCTTACCTCAACCCATCTCCTAACAAGCCTGGAGCTTGTGTGGCCTCTCTAGATTCCAGGCCCCAGGCAGACACCCACAGCCAGCTGTACTTGAGTCTCTGCTAATAGTTTAGCTGTGGAGGATAAAGATAGGGACGACTCACTCACTCACATCCATAGGCCCTTGAGACCTCCTCTCTTATCATTACCTTCAAAATAGGAAAGGTTTGAGGAGGCAAAGCACATGGAAAAAAAACTTCGCTACTACAGATCTCACTGAAGGGGACACACTGCTGGCTGGAGAAAGGCTTCCCATGTCTCTCTCGTGGCTTCCCTGTGACATAAATGAACACATTTCATTTTAGCTAAGCTACATGAAGTGTAGTCTTTGTCACAGCAGCCAAAAGAATCCCGACCGTTACAGCCATCTGTTTGCCTGTGCTCTCAGCCGGGTACAGTATACCCCGCCCAGGGAACATCTGCAGAGACGCAGAGCACAGTAGCACTCTTTCATCTGCAGTTCTGCTTTCTGATGTTTCTGTTACCCAAGGTCAACCATGGTCTGCAAATATTAAATGAAAATACACAATGAGCCCACCACCCTTTAAAATATGAAACTAGAAAGGAGGGCAGGGCAACGGAATAACAGGGGAAAAATTATTACAGCAGGTTAGGTGCATGTACGAATCTGCCAAAATGATCAAAAAAACTCATTAAGCTGTTTTACTACCATGCATTAATAAAAAACAATGTGAAAAATTGCAGGAGAATATTAAAAAAATAGTGAATAGAAAATATCAGAAATAAACAATTCATGTTTTACATTATGCATCACCCAAGCAATGTGACAAAACCTCATGCTGTCTGCATTGTCTTACCCAAGATAAAAGCTGACCTTTCGTTTAGCGTGTCCATGCTGTATCTGCTACCCTCCCAACAATCACTTACAAGCCTTCTAAGTGGTGTTGCAGCACCGCGAAGCTTGTGTTTAAGTAACCCTTACTTTACTCCATAAGATCCCCAAGCATAAGGCATTGTCATGGCTGTTATAATTGTTCTTTTTATTGTTCTTTTTGTCAATCTCTTACTGTACCTAACTGGTAAGTTAAATTTTATCATAGGTGTGTATTATAGGAAAAAAACAGAGGATATATAAGGCTTAGCGGTATCTTCACTTTGAAGCATTCACTGAGGGGTTTGGAACATTTCCCCTCCACACCAGGGAGCACTGGCGTATTTATTTGCCATTGAGTGAAGGTTATCTGAAGTCACTAAGTATTCTAAAAGCATAGCAGTTAAACACAGTAAGAATTGTTCTTGCAAGTGCCCATAGTGTCACTGGTAGAGACATAATGCACCTACACTGACCATGACAGACATCCTGGTCAGCCTCTTTGACTCCCCACTGGGGGGGACATAGCTTCAGGATTCTCAGCACAGTGCACAGTTGTGATAAAGTCATCAAAGCTGGCAAAAACTTCACTTTGCCATATCTGAGTGTAGACCAACCTTCCCCTTTATTTATAGCTAAGGAAACTGAGACTTGGAGACAAAGTGTCACTTACCCACGGTGACACCACTTGGCGAGTGGCAGGATTCAAGTTAGAGTCAGTTCCCTGGCCTCAGAGAAGATCATTGCACACTGCCCACTACCTTGATCTTCTCCTCGAGGCGGGCTTGGAAAGTCAGACTGACCTTGTGAGGCCTGTGCTCCTGGGAACTTTCCTGAGGTCTTTCAGGAGCTCCAGGGCTCCAGGCAGGGTGCTAGTCTCAGGCTGCCACCCACAGATGCTGACGGAAAGAATGAGGGGCTGTCTGTGCAAAGGGCTGGACTCTGTAGGCAGAGCTGGTACCGAGCAAACAGAACAAAGTCAGAGAGCTGGCTCCTCAGCCAGGGGAGGATGAAGGCTCCATACAGATTCACAAAGTCTTGGCTGCGGTTGCTTTAACCAGATAATCACACAGGAGCTAATTAGCACCTTCCTTACAAGCACTACCCTCTGGGGCAAGAGGATGCTCAGTGGAGAAGAGAAACCCATTAATTACTTTATCGGGAAGCACTGATAAGAAGCTGGAAAAGGTATTGCTCTGAGGCTCTGAGCTAATTAAAGAGAACTATAGGGTGAAGGGATGCGTCATCCTGGAGAGAGCAGAGCACACACTTTGATCCCAAGCCTGAGGGACCCACAGTCCCAGACGGAAAGCAAAGAAGCCCCCCAGGGAAGAGTGACCCTGCAGTTCAGTGGCCAAAACACCCAGGTAATGTGGAATCAGGGAGTCTGCTGTCTGCTGGGCCAGCTCAGCCGATGGAGAGGTGAGGCACAGAGCAGGCAGTTGGAACTCACTCCTGGAATGCCACACAGGTAGCATGGCTAGGGCTTGCGTGGTCTGTATATCTGTTACTGGTGCATTAGAGGCTGTGCTGGGGTGGAATGAGGTTCAGACAACGGAATCTGCCTAGACAGGGGCCATTCAAGTTGCAGGGGCAGAAACCCAACTTGAAGCCAGCTCTGCAGCTCAAAATTCCCTGCCATTTGCAACATGCTCTGGTCATGGGCTCCGGATCAGAATCCTTCCTTTTCAGAGCTCTTAACACCATTTTTCCCCCTCTGACCTTTATCTCCTTGTCCATGACTCAGAGCTATTTACACCTACTTGACTATAAAAGGGATGCAAGACAAGATGGCACCAGTAGATCACCTGTGATGTGCTGGGGGTTTGGGGGTTTTTTGTTTTTGTTTTTTAGATTTTATTTAAAGAAAAAAAAAACAGAAAAAGGGTAGAAATCATACATAATTCCAAAAAAAAAAAACCCACTAAGAAATCACTAGTTAATCAATTACATATAGTCCTCTTAGAAAGTTATTCAAGTTACAAAAGTAAAGCATACAAAGACACAGTGCCATTAATCCCTCTCAAAACACACCCCCAATTTTAAACACACTTATTCCATCATTCTTGTCACTTTCTCAAGCAGTTCCCGAGGTCTTCTTTCGTGACTATGTTTAGTTGTTCTGTTGTGGCCGCCTTGACACCCTGAGTTTGTTCAAAACATTCATCTTTTGTAGTTATTTTGACTCTGAAGAGGAGAAAGAAGCCTCATGATGCCAGACCCAGTAAATAAGGAGGACGAGGACAAATGTTTTAGGGGCTGCCCTTCTGTTGGAAGGCACTCTGAAGCAGGGCTCACCATATTTTTGATCACACCTTATAAAGACACTCACAAAAGAGGATTTCCAGAACTGCTTCAGAAGGTGGTAAGAAGGATGGGATAAGTGTTCTAAGATAGGGGAAGTGTTTTGAGGAGCATTAACGGCAATGTGTCTTTTACCATAATAATTTTTTTTATTTAAACTTTCACAATACCTTTCAATTGCACCCTTGTACAGCCTCCTGCCTCTCCTCTCCTATGCCAATATGGCAGTTCAAAACCCAGTTCTGACTGACTACTATGTAGAGCCGTGTGTTGGGGACTTTCTAGTCACACACAGGTACAGCCATCCAAATAGTGCCCAGCAGGACACCCTAGAAGCTCAGGACCGCCTAAAAGGCCATACCAGAAGGAAAGACCTGAGCTCTCCTCAGTTCTAACTAGATCTCGGTTTTAGCCTCTGCGAAGCAGAGGGTGTGGTTCTCAAAGCCACTTCCTGCTCTGCCCCTCCCTCTTTGACTGCCTGGGGACTTCTAAAGCAGGAGTGCTTGGCTCTGTGTCTCAGTGTGACGTGCTTGCATGTCCACAGGCTCTATCTGTATGCTGCCGGGTCCCCAGAGAGGAACATCAGGAACACTTCCAGTGCCCTCTCGCCACAGCTGTTGCTGCCCTTCTGCTTTCCCAGCTGTCCCATTAGGGCTCTGGGAAGCTGAGGAGTCAGGACCCTAGAGGGTGCACAGCCCCCTGGTGGGTGGAGGACGTAACTGCAAGCACTTCCTCTGGATCTCCTGCTCCCCGGGGAATTCTGGTCGTTTTGATGAAAAGGTGAATGATGCGGTTTTGAACTCACTTTCTGTTTTCTGGCGGATGTGGAATTATGAGAAACTCATAGAGCTATTAAGAACGGAAGTCAGTCACACAGTGAGGTGAAGTCCTAACTCCCGGAAGGCTGAGAATTGTTAGGACAGCCAACCACATGCTCAGACCCTTAGGTGACTGTTCTCTGGAAACACTGTCAGCCCCCAAACTCCTGAGAAGAAGCAGAATTGTTGGATAAGTATCAAACCAGGGGTGTGATTGGGTGGTGGGAACCACTTGGGAGGGGCTAAGGGTTAAGGAGTGCAGAAATTCCAGTAGTTTATTAGTGAAAGAAGGGGCCCTGAGTGCATGGTTTGACTGATAGTCACAGGTCTCACTCCCAGGGAGTTTAGAATTGTAAGAAGAAGCTAACAGGGAAGAGGTACAAGAATAATCTTTGTTAATTTGTCTTTGTTAATTTTTTCATTGTTGAGACAAAATATCCAACACCCAAACTTAAAGGGAAAAAGATTTATTTAACTGACAAGTTTGCAGAAGTTTCAGTCCATACTCATCTGGCCCTAAGGCATGGCACACGGGCATCTCAGAAGAGAAACAGTGCATGGCAGGCAGAAGGTAACAAAGCAACAGGCACAGCTCTTTCTGTCCTTATACCCCAGGCTACTCAGGGTGGGAAGCACTCACACCCTTGATCCTAGTGCCCTGGAGCCCAGCATTGCACCGTGAATCAATCCCAGCAGCACACACTCTAGATCCAGCCACCTCTGAAAAGCTCCACCTATGACTGCATGAGGATTTGAGGGGACATCCAGACACAAACCATAACAAAAGGTAAGAAGCACAGTGAGATGACAGCAAATAAAGCTGTATTGGGGGAGAGAGGAGTTTTCTATTACAGTGATGGCAGCTAAGAAGGACTGCTTGGAAAAAGGATCTTGTAGACCTACTGTGAGTCTACAGTCAAAAAACTAACTGGGTTACAAGCTTCAGAAAGAGCGTGAGACAAGGTCAAAGCTAGGTCAGGTCAGATAGTAAATGCTAGACATCATGGTTCATAAATTTCTTGTCATGCTTGTGTTCTGCCAATCTCTGCCCTAAAGCAATAAATTGTGTTTCATGGGTTAGGAAAACATGAGACACAAGAACAAGGAGGAGAGGGTCTCACAGTAAGCTGGAGAAGGCAGAGAGAGTGAGGTGATAGAACTTTGTGTGTGTAGATGCAGCCCTTGTATTGGCTTTTATTCTAAAAGCTATTGCAAGGTTTTACAGGAGCAAGAGACAGGAAATGATTTGTACTTGAAGAAATGCCACTGGCTATTATAATAGAAAGAACTAGAGAGGAAGGAGAGGAAGCAGGAAGACCCTTGGAATCTACCGCCATTACAGTGACTGATGCTGGTGGTCCACCTGGTACCAACAAGGAAAGGTAACGGGTTTGAGATACAGCTTGTGGACACACTCGGCAGGGCACATGCCAGCTAAAAGGGAGACTTTAAACCGAATACCTAGATTTCTGGCTTGAACAAGTGGGCAAATGTCCATGGGACACAAAGAAACTAGATCAAGGGGCAGACTTGGAGATAGAAACTAAGACCAGTTATGGGCATGCTCAAGGTGAGAGGCTTATAAGACATCCGGAGAAGTCCAGGGTCCAATGTGAGCCAGAATCTCCAGAGTCACCAGCTCAGCGTTACACTTCTCTCCCTCACTGCTACCACCCTGTCTGACTCTGGGCTTGGCCACTTACTCTCATTTCTAGCTAGACCAACCCCAAGCGTGAAACAGTGACCTGTGTGCAGTCATGGAGCTTCTGGTCAGTGCTTTTGCCCCCACTACTGGTAATGCTGCCCATCATGGACCTCCCTGGTTCCAGAAGTCACGTCCAGCCAACTGGGCTCTTGGTGTTTTGACTTTCCTGGCAGCTGTTCGCAGTGATAGAACTAGAAATACATCATTATCACTTCAGCCTGAAGTCAGTATAAAAGGTTTTAATGAGATGTTTTGTTCTTTCCTATTAAGCCTTAAAATAATGCATATTTGACACTTACAGTACATCTCCGTTGGGACAAGCTACATTTCTAGCATTCAATGGCAACATGAAACCAGTGGCACCTTATGGGGCAGCACAGAAAGTCTGCATACTTTCTTGAGAGCAAATCACAACAGAGAAAAAGAAAAAAAAAACTGGCATTCCTTGAACCACACATAAATATGGAGGATGACTGTCTTTTCTGAATAAAAGGAAAAAACTAAGGAGGCAGAGAGAAATTTCTTTGTCTGAATTCTTTGATAATGACTGTCATATATCTGTCAGCAGGCACTGAAAAACAAAAATGAACACACAGCACACAAGTGTCATCGAAAATATCTGGGAAATAGATGTTTATAGCTTGCCTGGGCTTTGCCTATGCTTGTCAGTGCTTAAGATTTTTATACTGTACACAAATACGAGTTAGGTTATTTTTTTTGCTAGCAAAGCTGTTCCTAGTGTGTATGGTTGAAGTAAACTTCCAACTGCATTCCCTTCTCATTTCCTGGAAGATCTGCCGAGTCCTGGCAGGGGCCCAGGCACATGGTCAGATCTGGGACCACAGGAGTAAACCAAACCAGTGAACCCCCACTTTGGGAGTTTTTGATCTGACGAGAGAGCACAGCCAGGAACTGTGAGCAAGCAGCTTGAGGGGAGTGTAACAGGAAGTGGGGGTGTGATGGGGGCACTGGGCTGTCAGGTGGGGGGACCTCTGACCTGCAGTCAGGTTAGGGAGGGCTGCAGGGAGGAAGTGATGGTGACTCCAATCCAAAAGATGAATGCGTTAAGTAAATGAAGAGTGGTGGAGAGAGAGGGGACAGCCTGTTCCAGGCAGGAGCGAAGTCCCTGCAAAGAGTATGGCTCATTCGGAGAACCAGGATGACCTCACTGCAACTGGGTTATAACACATGTCAGGTACCACAAGAGGAGATGCCAGGGGACTAACACAGACGAGTGGATGGGGAGGTCTCAGAGTGCAGCTCCGCCCCCAGGTACCTCGAATTCACCGAGGATGCTGCTTAACAACAAGAATTTCTGGGGCTCTTTGAGGTCTGGATGAAATTTGAGAATCTTCATTTTAATTAGTTTCCTAGATGATTCCTTGACTGACGCCCCTCCCAAATACTGATAAAACTGTTTTTAACGTCACCAACACATTCCCTAAACAAATACAATACTTAAAAATAAATTCCCAGTCAGGCGTGGTGGCACATACTTCTGATTTCAGCACTCTCAGGAGGCTGAGGCAGGAAAATCACCGTGAGTTCAAGGCCAGCCTGAGCTACATAGTGAGCCCTTGTCGTAATTAATTAATTAATTAATTACCAAGTTATAAAACAACAATTAAGGCAATTAAGGCACATGTGAATGCTGATTGGCTATGCTAAGGAACTGTTTAATTTTTAGGGCGTTATAAGATACTACCTTAAGGTTTTCTTTTTTTTCCTTAAGAAAGAGTTTCAGGTTTCAGAGATGCAGAGACACAGTTGCCATGATTCACTGTGAGGGAGTTGGATCTACGTGGCCTGGCAGGAGAAGCAAAGTACTCGGATGTAAATAACACCAACTGATCATGAGCCGACTGTCATTAAACTTGGAGCGGTGGCGCCCGGCGCACTGTCTTCACCACTCTGCTCACTCCTGTGCGTGTGTGAAGCCTCCCGTTGTATTTCTGCGGGGTTCATTCATTCCAGAACTGTCACAGGATCCGTTCATTGCATTCACTCATGCAGCAACAGCTTGTGAGCCACGGCAATCTGCGGAGAGGACGCATCCTGCGGGTGAGGGGTCTCCTGTGAGCCAGCGCTCAAAGGCGGGGGCAGCAGCTCCTCCGCAGCTGAGTCAGAGCTGTTTCTCCCCGTGATCAGCCTGGAGAAGTTGGCAATCTGAGGACAATAGATCCTCTGGGCATTAACTGTCATACGGGCCATGGCAAATCACAGGAAAATTGCACAAAGCGGTGGAGGGGAAAGCAAACACCAGCTGTCATTCAGCGGCTCACTGGAGGGCGGTGGATTTTGAGAAAACCCTCCCGGCCACACACACAGAGGCTGCTCTGCTCAGCGCTGCTGTTCCAGCTTGGGAAAGGGTGCAAGCGAGGAGCATCATGCGCTGTTTGCTGCGGACAGGGGCAGCCAAGGCCAATATGGCCACTCAGGAAGGTTATTAGGGCCGTAAAAGCGTATCTCATGTGTCCTCAGAACATTCTCCAAGGCAGTGGGTGCCGCCCTCTGGCCCTGGGAAGTGGCCAGGGGTCAGCTGGCTGGACTCCGTCCCTCCTCCCCCACTTCCCACTCTGTCCAAATCCAGGGTGAACCTGGCCCCGTCGCCCATCTCTCCCGAGCCTGAGTGATCAGAGGAAGGGCGGAGAACAATGGCAAGGCAGAGTGACAGAGCTCTGCTGAACGGGGATTTCGGTCGGATGTTGAGCTTACCTGGAATGCCCTGGTGTTATTTTGGGAAGGCAGACATCCTATGGAAACAATGGAGTGGAAAAAAAAAACCAGCTAAAGCAAATGTTGCTGTCTGGTTTCTGCCAATCCAGCCCCACATAGCCAGAGCAGGCCCTGCAAGCCCGAGGCAGGCGACTGAGAGTCCGAGGTTGTGTATGTCCTGTTTATCACAAGGAGCTTGCAGGATGTGGGAAAAGGAAGGGTCCCGGAAAATCCCTGGGACTTTCTGTCAGTGACTAGACAGAAAGATTCAGAGACTCTGCACCTTGCCACTGCGGGTGAGGGGAAAATATAAAGAATACCTGGCCTGCACTGAAAGCTGGCCTCCACTACTTGCTGGATGACCTCAGGTAAGTCAGTCACCCCCTCAGATCTTCTGCGTCCTCATCCGGATGGTAAAGAGCACTGAGCACGGGGTTTCTGGGGGGAGGCAGATTCCATGCCAGAAACACAGCATGGTTGTTGCTGACAGATTTCTGCATGAGCCCAACTCAGAAAGACTAGTTAATAGTGTGTGAATGTTGTTGTTCTTACATCTCATAACTCTCAAAGGAACAAGGAACCGATACACATCCCACAGATAGCTACTCTAGGAGCCAAGAAAAGAGTATTTGCATGTTATTGTCTTTCTCACTGACGTTGGCAGAAACTCCTTTCTGAAGTGGGCCTGAGTTTGTGCCTGTCTGAGTAACCAGAAGTAATTGTCGTCTGAATGTAGGGCATAGACATATATTTCAGGCGTTTATTTCAGTTAAAAAATTTTCAGGTGTGGCTAGTGTGACTATCTTGTTATCCATAGACTAGAGGGTAGCAAATAAAAGGGAAAAGCCAATTTTTAAAGGATGGGTAAATAGATACAGAAAATGTGCACAGTGAAGTACTATCCTGCCATAAAGAAGGGGAAACTTGAGTCATTTGTAGAAAAATGGCAGACAAGCAGCAGGAATCGGTGAGCCTCCTTTGCCTTTTATTCCCGTGCGGGCCCCACCCTTTTGGGCAGTGCTGCCTATGCCCAGGGCAGGCCTTCCAATTGTCCATACTCAGAACTATGCTAAACCAACCAGTGGACCAGTTTATTTATCACACACCCTTAATCCATATTCACACACCTAAATCCAGCCATCTCCTAAAAGTTCCATTTATGAGTACCTAAGGCTTTGGGAGACATCTAGATAACACCTAATAATTTCATTCCTAGGTATCCACCCAAGAAAAATGAAAATGTGCAATCACACAAAAATTCAAATACAAGTGTCCATAGCAACAATGTCCACAATAGCTAAAAATGTGTGTGAACAATGTAAATATCCATCCATTGATAAAGGGGTCAGCAAAAGTGAATATTACAAGGGAACATTGTTTAAAAAAAAAAAAGAACAAAGCACCACTGCATGCTTCAATACGTGGGAAATTTGAGCTGGGCATGGTGGCACATGCCTGTAAGCCCAGCACTCATAAGGCTGAGGCAGGAGGAGCATTGTGAGTTCAAGATCAGCCTGGGCTACAAAGTGAGCTCAAGGCCAGCCTGAACTGCATAGTGAGACCCTGTCTCAAATAAATAAACAAATAAATAAAAAAATACAAAGAAAACTTGAAAAATGTTATGCAAAGTTAAAGAAGTCAGACACATAAGGTCACAAACTATATGATTCTCTTTATATAAAGTGTTCAAATTCACAGAGAAAGAAGGTAGATGAGTGACTTCCAGGGGCTTGAGGAAGAGAAAGTGGGAAAAGAATGGGCACAGGGTTCTCTTCTGCAGACATGAAAATGCCTGAGATTAGTGGTGATAGCAATGTGGCTCTAGGGACAGTCCACACACCAGCGAACTGTAAGCTTCCATGGAATGAATTATACAGCAGGTCAATTATATGTCAACCAAGTTGTTATTAGACAGAGGTAGAGAGATTGGGAGCTCTCCAAGGCTACAGTTTAAAAAGTAATAGACTTAGCCTTAAAATAACAGAGAGAAAAAATAAAGATGGCATAGATTGAAAAGAATTAGATATTGTAGGGAATCATTACTAGAAGTCAGTCCCTGAGGAGAATTTCTCTGGGAGCAAGGATCTGGAAAAGAGAACAAGAAGTCAAGTCCACCACAATGAAACTAAACTTTTGTAAAATTAGTTGGGGGAAGAGTTCACCCCGCTGGTGGTGCTGAAGAGGACGCCATCTACGCGTTTGACGGTGGCTGCAGCTCGAGGTCTGCGCCTGATAAGGCTGCGTTGCACAGCACGGTGTTCTGTTTCCGTGTGGTCTCCGAAAGACTAACTTTACTTATTAGGGGTCCACGGAGAATCTGGCAAGTGGCACACAGCGATAGCGCTGTGGGAAGTCAGAAGTGTCGTGGAAGGTGGGTGCCTGTGCCTCCTGGTTCTCTGCAGGTTCTTCCGTCACGGAGTTGACCATTTTTAGCGTCCAGGTCGCTGGCCAGCGCTCTCATCCTATCCAAGCTCCCCTTGACACTCCTTGTCCAAGCCTCAGATATTCTGGACAGTTTATGTTTGTTCCAATAGAATTTTTTCCAATAAATTTTTCTAGTCTAAAAAAATAAAAGCTCATTGTTATCCATTAGGAAACCATGTAAAAGCTATAAACTAAAGTAAAAGTGTGTCACATGATGCATCAGGCAAAAATATCAGTGGCTCGATGATTTCCTCTGACTATATATATATATATATTCGCATTATATGTGAAAATGAAGATAAAGCTTAAAGTGAATTTGTAGCTTGTCTTTAAAAATTTTGTGTCACTTAGTGGATGAACAATTGCGCACATTGCTATTTTTTCTGTCGCTTTTTATGTATTTATCAGTGCACCGAAAGCTGGAACACAAAAGCAGGCTAACAAGGCTGAGCTGAGTAACACCGGCACATGTGCCCAGCAGAGAGGGCCGGGATGTGGTATCACATGTTCTTTGATTGACGTCTGAGATTGTTCTCAGACTTTTATGACGATTCTGTTGTGAGTATGTTTTTATTTCTAATTGACACATTATCTGGTGAATTTCTGATCTCCACCCCACCCCCATTGTCTGTCCCCTGCTCTCCAGGTGGCTTCACCCCACACATGGTGCACCCCCTTCCTGTATTCTCTGTTGGGCACCGGCACCGGACTATGGCTGTACCCAGCGTTTATGCTTCGGTAGAGGTAGAATAATGGGGTGGTGATGGAGCAGAGGAGAGTGAGTGCCCACCTCTGACCTACTTTCCCTTTGTCAGTCTTGCTCAGGGTCCTGCTGGCCAGCCATTCCAGCCTCCGGCTGTACCTGCTGTCCCCACCGACAGTGTCTGCCTGCCTCCTTTTCTCCCCTCTTCCAACCCTGCCACCCACCAAGAGGAAGCACTGCTGTGCTACTTTCCTTATGAATTTCCGGTTCCTGTGATTCACACATGCTTTTCCCTGTAGTAGGCGCAATAATTGAGTCTCTTGTGCTCCAACCTTCTCCCTTCTTCTAGCCACAAGTGTATAGGCCAGGCCTGGTTAGGAACAGTGAGAGGCAGAGATGCTTTCCGGAAACAAGTGGACTGTAGATTTCCAGAACTGTTCTAATGATGGGCAGCTGGTGCGAGCCTCAGCATTCACCCCTTCCACACAACCCCTGTCCTCATAGACGCAGAAGCCAGACAATAAATACACCCATGTGGCTGGGTGTGGGCAAAGGCTGGCACCTTGGCCAGTCTCAAATTCCTGTTGCAGAGGCCGCCTTTGATCTGCGAACCACTCCCAATGACCTGGCTGAGAATTAAGTCTTGCCTCGGAGTATTCATTTCCTGATGTTGCCATAACAAATTGTTACAAATGGGTGGCTTAAAACAATGAAGTGCTGGGAGCTAGAAGTCTAAGATCAAGATGTCAGCAGGGCCACGCTCACGCAGAGGCTCTGTCCTCTTACAGTTCCTGGTGGTGCAGTCTGCTGGCTCATGATGACGACTCTGTTCCCTAGCTCTGTCTTCTCCATCTTTCCCTCCATATGTCTCTATGTCACAAATTTTCCTCTTTTTACAAGACATCAGACATTAGATTTAGGGCCCCTTCTGTGAGATTTTTAAGATTTCATCTTGAGTTCCTTTACTTAATTACATCAGCAAAAAACCTGTTTCCAAATAAGGTCACATACATAGGTGGCAGGAATTGAGCCAGGACATATTTTGGGAGGAAGTCACAATATCACTCACCATGCTTGGCCAGGGGGCCTTTAAAAGTATAGCCTCTTGGCTTTGTGGCTTAAAAAATGCTAGAGAAGAAGATCACAGAGGAAAGTAGAGGGGAAGGGTTGCAGGGACAGCTCAAGGCAGTGGGGGAACAGTAAGCAGTGGACAGCAGGGCAGGCTTCAGTGTGGAGCGTCCACTCTGCCCTGTATCTCCCACCTTCAGTTCTACAGGCATCCAAATTCCTCTTACAGATGAAGAGAAAATGAACCACCTTCTTCTGAAACACCCAGCAAAGCTGGTTAAGGACACATAAGTCTCTGTAAGCCGAAGAGCTTGGCTGTCCACTCCTGGGATCCTGGCTGTCACCCTCACTGTGGTGGGGTGGATGGAGAACCTGCGCTTGCTGGGACCTTCTTCTAGTGTGGAGTAGTGAGCATAGGAAAGGAGACAGTGGGGAAAAGGTATAATCAGAATCTTGGGATCTTTGGGGGTGCTTTTGTAGTACCTGCTTCCAGGCTCAAGGAACTAAACAGACAACACATGGCAAAGCAGGAGGAAGGAGATGATGGCCAAGGGGCACACTGTGGTCAAGATGCTGGACTTGAATCCTAGCACAATCTGCCTGCTACTGTATGGCCTTGAGCAGGGGAGGGGGACTTAACCTCTCTGGACCTCAGGGCCCTCGTCTATTGAATGCGGGTAGTAAATGTGCCCACCTCACAGAGCCACAAGTGGCTCAAGTAGATGATAAATAAATATCAGCTGCTAGAATGAAAGGGAAAAATCATCAGAATGGTGTTGATTAGAAAAACAGTAAGAGACACTGGTTGCTTTGTTCAACGAGCCATGGCCAGAAATAAACTTTAAGAAGAGGTCAGTATTTAAGGCCTAGTGGCTCGGCAGGCAGAGAAGTGCTGAAAAGGCCCTGTGCTCTGCTCTCTTGCGGTTGGCAGCAGAGAGCCTCTCCTGTCTGAGGCCTGGCCTTCCAGCCAGCCACGCGAGATAAACAGAATGGACTCGAGCTGTGCATTGTTCTCCAGCAGGCCTGGCCCCGGCCCAGCTGGAGCGAGCATTTCCTTTCCAGCATTCCAAGAGGCACAGTGCTGAAAGATAATTAAAATCAGCGGCAGCGGAGAAAACGGGACTGAGCCCTCCCGAGTGTGGAGGACATGGGGCAACCTGGATTAATAATTACACACACCCACCTCTGCGGGGCCTGAAGGACAAGGGTCAAGATGCTGGCTGTCAGCTTTGAGTGGTGTTTGTCTGTCTGGGTGATTTGTTGGTGACAGGCCTCAAAGAAGCTCTCCAAGTCATTTTTGGGAGTCTGGTGGACAAACAGCTTGAACTTTACCTTACTTTACCCTGTACCCCCAAGGAGAGTCCGGAAAAGCTCAGTTTTAATGGTCTCTCCCATAGGCCTGTCACATGGGTCATATCTCGCTCCCCCATCCATCACTGGAAAAGCGGAGAGGCAGAGAAATGAGGCATGTGACAGAGTGTGGCAGACAGCGGGGGGCAGAACCTCCCAGACGTATGCAGCTGTGACTTAGCCCAACATGCCCCGCCACACGTGGTTTCTGAAGTCAAACAGGGGGTGACTTCCATGTCTGTTAGAGGTAAAGAATGGGGTCGTCATTGATTTCCATCTCTGGGACCTCCAAGGACCAGGCAGCCAAAGAAGACAAAGGCCACTGTGCCAACCGACAGCAAAGTCTGAGAGTAGCCAGCGTAGTTCCATGATTGGGACAAGATGAAGTGTTCATTCTCATCTGCCTTTTCTACGTCTTTCTTATAAGCTACCGCCCCTCCTAAGGGGCAGGCCTTAGACTGCAGTCACAGTGCACCTGCCAGCAAGCTGCTCTAGGCATGAACCAAGCCTCTGTCCTCCTTCCCTGCTCCCGTCCACAAGGGCAGAGCGCAAGCTGCCATCCTTACACAACCGCATTCTCCCTGCAGACACATCTGATTGGTCCAAGATGTGGATGTTGACTGGAGATCTGGGTCGTGTTTACTTTTCCTCCTGGTGTCCCAATAACAGCTATGACTTGGAACTTCAGGGCCATCAGATTGGGAGCAGAGAAAGCCTGCAGTGAGAAGTCAACCCATCCTGAACTCTGACCCCAGATCCCCTCCTGACTACCTATGTGTCTGTGGGGGAACTTCCTGAATTTGTTGAGTAAGAATAGGAATGCCTGTCACGTGGGCTGCTGAGCCGCTTGCATGAGATAATAGATATCAGGAGCCAATCTAGAGGTAAACAATAACTGGTGATCCTCTTTCCCTCTTCCTTCGTTAGTTTCCAAGATCAGGCAAGATCAAGACAGCCTGAGCATGGTGATCCCAACCCACTGTCTAAATACTCTAATTGCAATTAAGCAGGGAGTTTAATTGAGCCTAAATATAGGTCTTGCCAGCTCATGTAAGATATTTTAACCATGGGAACATATTTATGTAAAGGTTTTAATACAAATCAGTTGCAAAAACACTTACAGAGGAATGCGAATGTAAACAATAAATTACATGCTCAAGTAGCTACATGTGATATACAAATTTTAGGGCTGCTAAGCATGCCTATGACCGGGAAAATGTGGTGGGGTCATGCCAGCCCTGCCACTTCACTTGTCCATAGAGAGCCCTTTGGAAAGGTCACGAGGACCTATGTTAGCCAGGCTTCTACTTGAGTGGGTTGTGCTATTACCATGGGCTGCTAGGAGAGTTTGCCTATGATCTTCAGAGAGTTCATGGTATCTCACATCCTCTGATTCCTGTAGAGCAAAAGACATTGCTCCAGTATGCTAGACAAGCTAGAAAGTCACATGGCTAGAGACAGCAGAGCCTTTGAATGGGAAGAAAGGTATTTGGTCACCAATGCAAGCAAAGGTGGGACAGCCAAAGGGGTGGTGTCAGCCTACAGGTGGAAGCCGGCCACAACTGTAGATCCTTGTTGCCAGGGGTAACCAGGAAAGTTTTTGCTCCTATCAAAGGCTGAGTCTTATAATACAGGTTTTATTTTGCAAGAAATTCTACAGAGCCAATCTGTAGGCCTGATAAATATCTAAACGTTGTTGATGAGAAAACCAAGGCAAGGAAGGCAATATTCAAGATCACACTGCTGGTAGATGGTGGAGCCAGGGTTCACCTCAGGGCTGGATGTTATCGGAGTCCCTGAATTACCATTTCTATACTCCTCCTAATACCGAAGTGGAAAAGAGCCACAGGACTCGGCCCTTTGTGACTTCAGGTGTGGTCCCTTGTTCAGCCTAATGCACGTCACTGTCAAGCTTTTAGACACCCCAAACCTCAGCCCACCCAGGCCTACTGAGTTCCAATCTGCTTTTAACAAGATCCCAGTCGTCTTGTGTGCACCTGCCAAGCTTGACCATCCCAGTGCTGGGTTAGCTCATCGCTGCTCATCTGTCTCTCTCCAAGCCCTAGCGGTCCAGCGAATTCCAAGGAAAAAAGTCCCAGTCACGTGACTTTAGGGCAAAAACAAGACAATCAAAACCAAACTGGCTTCTTAATGGAGCTCTCAGAGGCTTTAATAGGTGACATATATATTAAGATGTTCTTGATGGAGATGGAGTTTGCACTATTCCTCAAATGTGTTTGACCTTTGGATATCTCATTTTTTGAGATGCTTGCAAAATTAATATACTAAATAATTCAGCTTCAAAAATGATTGATTTAGATCAATGTCTTGTAACACAGCTGTATAAACAAAGTCCAGAGACATTATCAATTTGTCCAAGGTGGCAGCACTTGGGGACCCTGGAGGTGTTATCTGCCCACACAGCCCTGGGAAGGACGCGTGTGAGGTGGGAGAAGTCCAGTGTGTTTCCTATTCTCTCACAATTCTCAGTACCAAGCTCGGAGCCCCAGACACGTGGGCGCTGTTTTCCCGTGCACCACAGAGGCAGCTCTCCAGAAGACACCACCAGAGTGTCCTGCAAATCCAGATCCCACAGGTGGAGGGCAAGGTCCCTCAAGACTGCCCTCCTACTTCGGACACCAGTTGCACATAGTAGGTTGTCACCTCTACTCATGACCAACTGGCTACAAGCCAGAGTTCCTACAGTTGCCTCTTGGGATTCAATTAATTTACTACAGAGGCTCATAGAACCCAGGGAAACACTTCACATTTACATATTTATTACAACGGATATTACAAAAGATATAGATGAACAGCCAAGCAGAAGACTGGGCAGGTCATGTGGGAAAGGCATGGAGCTCTGTACCCGCTCAGGGTGTGTGGTTTCCAAGCACCCCCATGCATTCAGTTCTCCAAACCCAGTACTTTGTTTTGTTTTTTATTTGAAAGAGAATGAAACAAAAGGGGGCAGTACAGAGCAGATCAGAACAGGACAACATAGGCAACACAGTACTTTACATTAAGTCAACTGGACATCAACAGTATCTAACACCATATCTCTTACTCTGCTATAGTTGAGCATAGTTTCAAATACAATAATATCACACATAACACAATAGTATAAAGCCATGCATAGAGTGAAAGAATTACAGGGCTTGCTGAACCGAATAACAGAAAATGATCAATGGGTACTATAATATCTCATTTTTGATAAAAAAAGAAAAAAATTTGTTTGAACTATCACACATATTCAAATTCCAATAAGACACAATGTGATAGATAGAACCAACGGTAGTAGAGCAAAAAAAGCATGGTAGGACTTCTAAGAAGGATAATATTAAATCAGCAATAGCTGTCATAATGTTTTCTTCAAAACAGCTGTTCATATCATGTATGATATAGTCAAACAAAACAGGATAACACCATTCCAACTGATGATTGAAAACTTTGAAAGACTTCAAAGCTATGAGATGGGGCCTCATGCTTACCATAAAGTCTTATATACTCTTATCAAATCTCATATTAGGGAGATTATATGGTATTTACCCTTGTGAGTTTGGTTTATTTCACTGAAGAGAATGGTCTCAAGTCGTGTCCATTTATTTATAAATAGCTCGATGTGATCATTCTTTATAGCTGAGTAGTACTCCATTGTATAGAAATGCCACAACTTTTTTATCCATTCCTCAGTTGATGGGCACTTAGTTTGTTTCCAAGATCTGGCTATTACAAATTGTGCTGCTATAAACATGGGTGCACATATATCACTGTGGTATGATGTTTTCAATTCTTCTGGGAATATGCCTAGAAGCGGAATAGCTGGGTCAAATGGGACTTCCATACCCAGCTTTTTGAGGAATCTCCAGACTGACCTCCACAGTAGTTGCACCAGTCGACACTCCCACCAACAGTGCAGAAGAGTTCCTTTTTCCCCACAGCCTCTCCAACACTTGCTGTTGGTAGTCTTTTCTATCTTGGCCATTCTTTCTGGAGTGAGATGGAATCTCAGTGTGGTTTTAATTTGCATTTCTCTCATGACTAATGATGATGAACATTTTTTCATGTATTTATTTGCCATTCGTATTTCTTCATCTGAGAACTGTGTATTCATTTCAGATGCCCATTTTTGGATTGGGTCTTTGAATTTCGAGGG
>PVJX010006293.1:0-78786 GCA_004027295.1 Dolichotis patagonum
TGGGTACAGGAGATTGAGTTAGTGTTGCCCTGTGCCCCTAGAAAGCATTCCTTTGTCACCAAGCACGTATATGCTTGAGTACTGCGTAATCAAGTCAAGAAAGACAAAATCATGTAATTTAAGTTTACAATCTAGCAAGACCACATTACTGTCTGTTTTGTGCCCTGTGCTACTCATAGGAGGGAGTTGGATACGCTTGTTTTAGAGATTTTTGATTTACTCCCTTTAAAGGGGGCTAGAGATAGTACCTTCTTCATGTAATTGTTACACAAGAATAACCAGAGGTAATGCTTCAGAAATGCTCAGCCTTTGAACAAGTAAAGCCTCAAGATGTGTTAGCTGGTACTGTCAATAAGATATACTTCGGTTAAATACGTCTTTTCCAAGTGAGCACAATTTTTAAGGTACACTTAATAGATGTAAGAAAAGGGAAAGGCACCTTAAGGAAATGATATTGGTTCTAATAATGTAAAATAATTTTCTCTATGTAGATGGAAAATTGATATTCTTTATAATTTTAAACAATACTTTTATTTTTTAAAAACATTTTTGTTCTAATTATTAGAAAAAATATTTAGTAATCATTGATTTTTTTTTAGTGTTACTACTTGATAAGGTTAAATATCCTGCAAATTTAAAGTTGATGCAAAAATATTAAGTAATATGGGTAGAACTTGAGTGTGACAAGTATTATGAAGTAATGTGTGAGTAAGGGAACTTTAGAAAAATAACCTTTATAGTAGATCACACGAGAAAACATTGTAGACTGAAAAATACTGCTTTGAAAAGTCTTGCATGTTTCTATGAAACTTTATTGCAGGATACTATGAGAATACTTGGGTTTTGTGGAGCAGATTAAAGCAGGTAAAGTAATAATTTATGGCCTTATTTCTGTGCCAAAAATTTCGAGACCTGCTGGCCTTCTGAATACTGTTGAGAGGTGGTATTCTTTGGAGCAAACATTGAAAAGTAAGCTTGAGATAATGTTACAATAAGGATTTATCCCAAGTCTAAATAACATGTTAACATTTATTGAAACCGTGTTACAAAATTTAAAAATTTCATTTGGTTTTATCCTGCCACAGTTGGCTGCCTACTTCATACTATTTTGGTTAGTTATTTTACCCCAGAAATTAAAAGGTCTACATTGAAGTAGTTCTTTTATTAGGCTCACAGGAGCTTTGTTGTTTTTACCAAATTTGTGTCTTTCCTATAGGTTTGGTAACTGATTTGAAGGGGCATTTTGTAACTCAGGTAGCTATGGGCAAAGCTCACACTTGTGTTTTAATGAAGAATGGAGAAGTTTGGACATTTGGTGTAAATAATAAAGGACAATGTGGACGAGACACTGGTGCCATGAACCAAGGAGGAAAAGGTAGGGTATAATTTTTGGATATTAAAATTTGTGTAGTCTTTTCATTGGTTTCACAGGACATAGTGAAGAATATCAGTCTTTTCAGTGAGTGGCTCTTTGATTTTTTACTTATGAATTAAGGACATGCCTGAATTTCTCATTTATTTGATATTTATTGCTAAAATGTATATTCCAGGAAAAACTGAAAATATTTAACATTTTTAGTTTCTGAGCTAGGTTTCCTTTATGGTTTGTACAATACTTCATAAGATAATGATGTGTCTTCAAGTTATCATTTTTTAATGACTGAATTATTCCAGAATAGTTAATTTTCCAAGCTCTTTATTATGCTTTGTACCATGTCTTTCAGCTATTTTGGCAACAGTTTATCTGGCAAGTAATGTCTTCCTATGTAACATCTTGTACTATTTGCACTTCAATCTGTTTTTACATCTAAGAATGATTCTTACAAATATCTGACCCTTTGTCAAAAAAAGTTTAAATTATAGATGCAGCTTCTTCATAGTGTCCTTTGTCCTTTCCTCAAGCTATTGAAGAGACAGGAGGGGTTTATTCTTTGATTGCCTTGTTGTTTTGGGGGTTTTTTGTTTGTTTGATTTGGAAATAATGTGTCTGCTTCATTTTTGCTCTCATTTATTTCTAGCTGCTGTCATCTTGTCTGTACCCTTCATTCTAATTTCTAGCTTTCTGTTTTTAAATTTGTATGAGCTAGAAAAAAAAAGACAGTATACACAAATTATTAGAACTTAGCATTGAGCCGTGCTTTAAGTACCAATATTTTGTGGAATAAACTATATAAATTACAAAGTTATATTTGTTTGTTTTGATCCCTGTTTGATGAAACTCATCTGGGTCTCAGTAAACCCATTTTTTAAAAACTTTTTTGGCTTTACGTGTGTGTGTGTGTGTGTGTGTGTGTGTATGTGTCTGTGTGTGTGTGTAGAATATATCATTTTTAAAAAAAATTTTTTTAAATTTTATTTAAAGAGAAAAAAAAAAGCAATACAGAAAAAAGGGTAGAAACAATACAAAACCTCAAAAGAAAACCATAAATCACTAGTTGACAAACCACATACTGTCCTCCCAGAAATAGCTGTTCATGTTACAAAATTAAGGTATACAAAGTGAACATACAGTGAGGCTGCAAACAGTTACAAAAAAACAGGATGGAATAAAGCCAATTGAGACAGTATAGTGAAATTGGCACAGAACATCACAGCAGGTCACCAGGACAACAGTAACAGGCAACATTGTATATCTCGTTGTCTTCACAATAGTTGTTCTTCTACTAGGTAGAGCAAAATCAAAGAAATACACAACATTATAGAACACATCAAAACAGTATTGAATAGAGCAGCACCGTTAATCAGGACAAAGCAAAACGGCGATAAAAATATCTGCCTTCAGACATAGTAGAAGGAAACTCCCCCGACTTGCTGTACCAAATATGGTCACCTCCTAAGAGATACCCAGATCCCTGGATCCCAATTGTTAACGGGTGTGTGTGTGTGTGTGTGTGTGTGGTATGTTTGATTCGCCCCAGTAGGCAGCAGGCTGCTTACTGATTGGCTCGGCGCCCTAAGTTCCAACATGGCACGGATCTCAGGAAACGCTCTTGCTTCTTGTTTACCCGCCCTGGGGTGGCCGCGGCTCCCCAGACCACAGTCACTTCCCAGGGCGGCAGGCTGCTTACTCAAATATATCATTTTTGTAAAGACTGTCTGAGTACATTGATTTTAAAAAAGATGAAAGAGCAAAAGAGGGAAAATGTATCATTTTACAATGGAAATAGCTTATCATCTTATTAAAGTGGTGAATCATAGTTTTGGATAGTGTTGCTAGGGCAAAGAAAAGAATTAGTTTAATGTTCCATACCATGTATTGCTATACTATATATTATATATATTTCTAAACTATATGTATTATATATATATAAAAATATATAAAACACACATATATATACTTATATACTGTAAATACATACATGTATTTTTGCACTATATATATTTTAACACTATTCAAATTAAATTTTTATAAAAGGCTTGAACCAGGCAAAATTGTTTCTTCATTGTTCAGAAACTCTTGTGAAAATTGGCATAATTTTGCTTCTTTGTGTTGAATTCATAGGGAACATTCTTTAATAATCAAAATAAGGATTTTTCCTGAATAGAAATCCCATTTATTTTCTTAGTAAGTGGTGAATTAGAATGCAGCTAAGTAAAGCACATAAAATTAATATAGGTTGGCAAATTAGAACATAAAGAGATTTTTAATTTTTTTAAATAGGGAAAATACAGAAACGATATTGCAATTTAATATACATCCACCATGTCTTGTGAAAGATTTATATTGGGAAAATTACAAATAATATTCAGATGCCCCATATTTCCATTGTAAGTGTCGTTACAATGCCAGTTTTGCATTAACAGATAAAATGTCTTTCAGTATTTTTCTCTATGAATTTTTGCTTTATGTGCCTAAGTTTGTGATTGACATTACATAGAAGGTATAGATTAATAAGGATAACAGTTATAACACCGTTGCAGTGAGTAAATGAGTAATGCATGTATATCCATGTATAAACAGGTGCTCAAAACATTTTACCCATTGTTGTTATCAAAATAGTCAATCAGGCTGGAGATACAGCTCAGTGGTACAAGAACCTGCCTGGCAAGGGTGAGGTTATGAGTTCGATCCTCGGTAAAAAAAAATAAAATAAAAACAAAAGTAAAAATAGTTGCTCATGCTTCCTTCAGGGTTGCTTTACTCTAACGCTAGACAAAGTTGTTTGATGCTTTTTTATCTCATTTCCCAGCCTGCTTATTGGTTTGAAGTGGCAAGATCGAAAGAGGCTTTATATATATTATGCATTTATTTATTGATTATACTTCTATTGAGTGTTAATTCTATGTTAGGTGTATGTTATAGTTTTAAAAGATAAAGTTCATTAAGAAGTAAGAGGTCAAATGAGTAATACATAGCCTTGCTTTGAGGATCTACATCTAGCAGGGAAAACAAACAAAATAATTACTTTATTTCCAGAGAGTTGCTGTCTTGTAATATTGTGTCTTCATAACTCTGTTACAGTTGTATTTTTACATTTTTGTATGGTTGTTTGATTAATCTATGTCATTCTCACTTGCTTTAAACTTTATTGTAGTTCATAGTAAAATCTTCAGTACTTAAAACAAAAGTCTGCAAACTAATCTGACATCTTACCTACTTCCTGGCCATTTTTTTATACAGTGGTACATGCTAATAATGGACTTAACACTTTGTAAATTTTTATATGGTCACATATAAAAATATGTGACCATAGACAACATTATTTATAATCTGACCCTTTATGAGAAGTTTGTTGATTCTTTTCCATAAAGCAATAAAATAGTTGTTGAAAAAATTATAGCACAATTTTTAAAGTTCCAGTTGAGATATAAACAAACTTTGAGGAGGTAAAGACTGATTCCCTAGAAAGAGTAGTAAGTACTTTCATAGGAAATGACTTTCGAGCTGAATTTTTGGAGGATAAAAAGAATTTCTCAGGTAGACAAGATAGAGAAAAGCGTCCTGTAAATGAGAAGTGTTGTAGAAGAAGTGAAAATGAGCACAGACCCTAAGGACAAATATGAAAGGACACAGGGTGTCTGAAAAGCAGATGGAATTTAAGTTCAGGTAGAATATAATTTATAAAGAAAAAATGAGGTTGAAGAAAACTGGGACTATGTTTGTCTACATTTCTTGCTTAGAAATTTTGTTCGTGGCAATTTATTGGAGGTCTGCAAATTGTGAAGTCATATACTGTATATTTGAATGCAGTGGACCAGAATCATGGAAATAATTAATTAAATTTATGAACTGAGATACCACTGTTTATGTTTTAGAAAATTTATTTGTGAGTCTTAAGTTGTGGAGACCCTTGTCATACAGTATGCTTAGGAGGTTTTCTTCGGTCTGTTGAGTGAAAGTGCTGGTAGGGATGTTGGAAAAAAAGGGACTAAAATCAGAATAGATTTAAAAGTATGACAGATAATCAAGAAACGTGTTTAACCATTCTCTTTCCTATCTCTTTTCAGAAAGGAAATGGGGAAAGCATTTGTTAGCAGTCCCTAAATTAAAATTTATTTTTGTTTATATTTTGCCTTTTTTATATAATCTCATATTATCCTTTATAGTACTTTAAATTGTTATATCTTTAGACATGGGAATAATTGAAATTACAAACTGATACATTAACTAACTAGGTTTTGGAGTTGAAAATATGGCAACAGCAATGGATGAAGACCTGGAAGAAGAGCTAGATGAAAAAGACGAGAAGTCCATGATGTGCCCTCCAGGCATGCACAAGTGGAAGCTGGAGCAGTGCATGGTGTGCACTGTGTGTGGTGACTGCACAGGCTATGGGGCCAGCTGTGTCAGCAGTGGGCGTCCAGACAGAGTCCCTGGAGGGTAAGAGAAGGCTTCCCACTGAGTAAAGCCCATTTCAAATTAACTGCAGAGTATATTCTTGACTTTGTTGTTTCATAAAGATAATTAATACAGACTTATAATTGTTATAATTGTTTTATTTTGCACTGCTTTCTAACTTAGTTTTATTTTTGCCTTTCTTTTGATTCATTTTTGTCTATGGCCATACCACCCTGAACGCACCGATCTTGTCATTTGATTCATTTAAATCATGTTTAAAAACAATTCATAAATTTCTCCAGGTCTGAGAGTGTGACTTTGTATTCTTTTTGTAAGCTTATTTAATACCAAATACTTGTTTTTATTGAGCATGAATCTTTTTTTTAAAATAATGTTACCAAATATGATACAGAATACTTGATTAGGCATGTGTCATTTTCTTTTAAATTGTACTTTTCACAATTTTAGGTACTTCTAGAATTGCATCATAACTGTTATATTTATCTCTATCCTTTTATTACATTGTCTTTTCTTCAAAGTTTTGTGTTACTGTCAATTTCAAGCTAATATGTGAATTTGGCAGAGTAAGAATACATCTGCATCTTCTAGAATGTTGGGGGAATTTTCAATCTAATTTTTATAGCTGATATAACATATTGGCATGTCCTTTGTCAGATCAGATTTCTAATAGTTGGCTGATTTGGGAGAATGAGGATATTTTATTAAGAAAATCCAAGATTCAGGGTAGCCACTCCTGCATCTTTGACTTTAGTAATTTAGCAGGTTTTTTACTCAAGAACCTCATCTCAGATATCTGGGTCAACTCTAATTTTATTTCTAGCTTTATACTTTGCCTATCAAACTTAGATCATGTATAATGGAATTTTTCTTTAAGGCTCATATGTAAAATCAGGTCTTACTTAATTAACTGGGCTGATCTTAAACTTCTAGCTTAAGCAGTCCTCCTGCCTCATGAGAAGCCACAACTACAGGCACTCACAACTGACATGACATGACATACTTTTTACAATAATTTTCTTTATTAAATAATGTTGTTTATTTTATTATATTTTTATTTTATTTTAAAAGGGAGTAAAATTAAACACAACAAAACAGAACAGAATGGGACATAAGAAAGCATACATTTCAAAGCTAGACAACCAGAGATCTTCACTATCTGTCATACTGTCTCTTGTTTTCTTCCAAATGTTTGTCCTTATCTTTGCATATGGGGAGCTCATACTAAATAACATAGCCAATCTTTTCACAAGATGTGCAGTTCACTAGCTCCCACTTGCTAGGCAGGGGGGAGGGGGGCCACAGGATGGGGGACAGGACACATGAGATGTCTGATTCTCAGCCCACACGCCCGCAGGATCACAGCCGCCCCCGAGAGGGGAAGAGCTCCTTGTTCTCCTGGCACCCTGAGTCAACCGCAGGATGCAGGTGCAGGTGCAGGTCCCAAGGCGCCAAGGTCTCTACCCTGTGGGGCCCCCAAAGTCCACCACACTCACCTGCTATCTCTTTCCGATGAATTGACCATTCCATTTCCAAAGTTCTGAGATGGCCAACAGACCACAGAAAGGCTCCTGTTTGAAACCAGCAGCTACAGCAATCTGCTGGCCTTGATTCAGGGCCACTATTTTATTATTTAAAGTCACTGAGCTTTACTTTTGACTTGTTTTCTATTTTTAAAACATTTTAAATTTAATTTGCATGCAGAAAGTCTTTGGTTTTTTAAAAGCAGTATCAGAACAGAAATTTATTCTCTTGGATCTGTCCCAAACTGTTTCCATTATAATTCAGTGTCTGTAGTCCCTTGAACCTGAGCCACTGGTATATATATATATATATATATATATATATATATATATATATATATATATATATATATATATATATATATATCATAAACAAATATATCATAAACGTGCAGTTGCGCAGTCATGAGTTCGATCCCTGGTACCATAAAAACCCCAAAACAAACAAAAAATCATAACAGATACCATATAAAAATATCATAAACAGATATCATATATCAGATATCATATATCATAAACAGATTTTTAAATTCTTTGATTTGTCCTAAAAGTTATTATTCTTTTATCTCTTTTTTCTCCACTTAACCAGTTTCCAATAATTTTTGTTGACCTTTACAGATAGTACCTAACCAAGTAAAATAATTTCTTTGTTAATGAGGCAAAATGAACATGAATAAAGTTAAACTAGGGATATGTCAAGATGCTAAGGACTTTTATGTATGATTTGAATTATTTTAAAATAATGACTTAGAATAAATTTAAAATTACTATTTTTAAGTAAATTTTAAATTAAGTACTATTTTTAATTAAATGCTAAATTACATATAATGTAAAAGTGACCATCTTAACCATTTAAAAGTATACAGTTCATTGGTATTATTAAGTATTTAATATTGTTAGACAGCTATCACCATTATCTATCTCCATCTCTTTTCATCATGAGAAACTGAAACTGTACTCATTAAACAGTAACTCCCTGTTCTTCTCTGTCCTCAGCCCTTGGCAAACTACCATTCTACTTTCTGTCTCTGTGTTTTTGTCTACTCTGAGTACCTCATATGAGTAGAATCATACAGTTTTCATCTTTTTGTGACTACCATATTTCTCTTAGTACTATAATGTTCTCAGCATTTATTCCTTTTTAGGCATATAAAATCTCCTTTTTATGGCTGCACAGTATTCCATATTTTGCTTATCCCTTCAGGCCTTGATACATACTTCAGTTGCTTTCACATTTTAGCTATAGTGAGTAATGCTGCTGTGTACTCCTTGGGCAGATATCTCTTAGAGACCTTGCTGTACTTCTTTTGGGTATATACACAGAAGTGGAATTGCTGGGCCATGTGGTAGATCTATTTTTAATCTTTCAAAATACCACTGTTTTGTTTTTCATAGTGAATATAGCATTTTACACAAGTGTGTGTTTCTCATATCTTCATCAATACCACTGTTTTCTGATTTTTTAAAAAATTAGTATCAATCCTGATAAATGTGAGGTGATTGCTTATAGTTTTCATTTGGAGTCCCTGTGATAATTAGTGATGTTGAGCACCTTTTTGCATGCTTTTTGGCCATTTGTAGATCTCTAGAGAATTGTCAGTTAGATTGCCTATCCCATTTTTGAATTGGATTGTTTTTTGTTGTGTTTTACAAGTTTGTATATATTTTGGATATTGACTTCTTGTCAGATACATGGTTTGCATATTATTTGTGTTTGAGTTGCCTTTTTTACTCTGTTGACACTATTTTTGATATTCAAAAGTTTTTAATTTTCATAAAGTTCAGTTTGTGTGCCTTTTATTCACATTTGGTGTCAGAGTAATTCTGGCGCTATAGAATTATATAGAACGAGTTAGGCGGTGTTCAAAAGTAATGTCTGTGGACAAATTCAATATGATACATTGTTGTATGGTTGTTATTGTATAGTAAGTGATCTTCCAAATTTTCAGGAGGACTAGCTTTTAAAAGCTAGAAGTTTAACAAGGTACCTAGCTGTATTTCAAACTGCTGCTAAATGGTACTTTGCTCTTGTACTTCTTTCTACAGATCTCCCTAACTACGGTATCAACAAGGCTGAAACAATTTTCTTTTTCCTTTTTAGGTTTTTGACACAGTGTCTTGTTCTATGTTCATGACTGGCTTTGCCCTCATTGTGTAGCTCAGGATGCCCCTCCCCGTGCCCCTCCTGCCTTGGTCTGTGGTGTGCTGGGATTAGCGCCATGTACCATCACACCTGGTTTAAAATTTTTAAGGTCATATCCAACAAATAATGTTAAAGCTGTGGTGTTTACAACTGCAAATAGGACTAAAGAAGTTAGTTCTTCAGTGACCCTCTGGCCAGTTTGGGAGTGTTCTTGTCTTTATTTTTTTTACAAACATATACCATATGGTTTGCTCACAATTTATATGAAATGCACAAAGGAGAAAAATAACAGGTAGTTAGACACAGTAGACGAGAACAGAAAATGATGGCATATCCTGGTAAATAAAAATACTGCTTGTTTGCTAGCTTCCATCTGATCTAGGACACTTAATGCTAAAGGTGACTTCACTCAGAAAACATGTAAAAATCTATCTTTGTTAACAGTGGTTTTGAAAACAGCAAAATCCATTTGTGTTTTCTACAGAAATATGCCAATTATGCTTATGAGGTGCTTAAAATCCGTCTTTTATTTATTCATCAATTTATACCTATAGAAAAGAGGTAAAGAAAAAAATTATTCAATTAAACCATGTTTTTTGTTGTTTAAACAGGATCTGTGGTTGTGGTTCAGGAGAATCTGGTTGTGCTGTATGTGGATGTTGCAAGGCTTGTGCAAGAGAGTTGGATGGACAGGAGGCAAGACAAAGAGGGATTCTCGATGCAGTGAAAGAAATGATACCTTTAGATCTTCTTTTAGGTAATTTATAGTGACCATCTTGCCCTTGACACTGTATTTCTGATGATTTAATCAATTTCTATTAGATATCTATTAAAAATTAAGGTAACACTTAATATATACAATATTGTTCATTTGATTACTGGCCATATGAAATTAATTAATGGACGAGATTTTTTTTCTCTCTTAGGAATTGTTGCAATAAAAATAATTTTTGTCTTAGGTAATGTTATTTCTTGCTTTTATTTTCTTGTAAAATACTTGTATATAATACAAGTATTATATAATACAAATTGCTATTATTGTTATTTTGATCAATACTTTAGCTGTCCCAGTACCTGGAGTTAATATTGAAGAACACCTCCAGTTACGGCAAGAAGAAAAACGGCAGCGTGTAATTAGAAGACACAGATTAGAAGAGGGAAGAGGTAAGAAGTAGCTATAGAGAAAAAGGATAATAAAACCTTCTTATATTGAAATGAAAAGTTAACAATAGGCTGATTTGATAAGTCATTAAAATTAGTAACACTCTGATGAATCATAACAATATTTAAGGCATTTATAATTGTGCCAATAACACACATTTACTTAATTCTTAAGTCAACCATATTAAGAATTGTGCAATTTGCTAATTAGTATGTGTTAGTAATGACAACTTAAAAAAAATACAAATGCTAAGAATTTGTCATCCATCCAAACTTTGAACGTAAGTATTTGATATGTAAGAAAATTGCATGTATTTCTTAGAAAATACTGTATCACTTAAGTTTGGGATAGTTGTTACATATGGGAATGTGATAATTTCTTTCATATTAATGATTTTTTTCATAATTTTATTAATATTATCTCTTTACTACCTGGGTTTTGCACCCCTTGGAAATACTACATTAAATCAAGTGAACTTACTTAAAAATCCAACAGTTTATTAGGTTTACTCAAAGTATAGTAAATCTTTACGGTGACATCTAATTACTTGGAAGATGCTGTGTATCTTGTTACTTTTTTTTCCTTTTTGAAAAAGCCATTCTTCTCTAGTTGTAAGTATTTCAGCATACTGGAAGTAAATAGACACTAAATTATGTATTATAGTTCAACAAAACTTGGTGATTACAAAATATTATTTTGCCATGTATTTTAAAAAGTTTCATAAGCTTTAAAAATGTTAATTATAAATTCTAAATATCTAAAAGTTAAATACTCTTCCACTAAATATTTAAAGGATTATATTATTTTATATTATTTTTCAAATACAGACTTGGGTTCTGGTTAGTTGGTATGTATTTTATAATAAGTTAAGTTTCCTCCCCAGTCCTAAATAAGTACTAACACTGAAATACAAATACATCATTCAAATTTTTGATTCACAAAAATTTTGTCTCATCTTCATATTTTTGTTGAACTTTTTCTCACCCTCTTTCATGATTTTTAAAGCATACGTATATTAAATTTTATTTCTTGATGAAGTGGAATCTTCATTATAGACCTCAATTATAGCAGTTCTTCTATTGCACAGTACTGATACTAACTGAAATTTGTGCATTTGTAGTCATGCCTTCTGTTTGTAGTCACCACAGAATCATGTAAAGGGAGTACTTAATTCTCACACATATGTTTCAGCTAACACAAAACTGTGCAAAGCAAATCATGCCTGTTTATTTTATAAAAATATTTTTAAACAATCCTAATTATATACCCATTTTTTAAAAGATCAAACTTCCGGCTGAGACAGGAAGATCAGAAGTTCAAACATATTCTGGACTTGATCTTCTTGCCTCAGTCTCCGAAAGTGCTAAGGATTACAGGCCTGTATCACTAGACACAGCAAGAAAACAAATTTTTATAAGCAAAAATTAAACGTTCACAGAGATACACCTATGCTTACATAACAAAATAAGTTAACAAGTCATGTTTTTCCCTAAAAATGAGTTTATAGGTGATTTTTATTTTCTTCTGAAATTCATTTTCTAAATATTTTCCAGAAAGCATACTGCTTTATACACAGAAGAGAATAAGAGTTGTGTTTTAAAATATAATTCATTGTTTCTTCTTCTTCTCCTTCTCCTCCTCCTCCTCCTCCTGCCTCCTCCTCCTCCGCCTCCGCCTCCTCCTCCTCCTCCTCCTCCTTCTCCTTCTCCTTCTCCTTCTTCCTTTTTTTGTCTTCTTGAGACAGGGTCTCACTACACAGTTCAGGCTGGCCTTGGGCTCACTTTGTAGCCCAGGCTGGTTTCAAACTTGCAAACGATTGTCCTGCCTCAGCCTCACAAGTGCTGGGATTATAGGAGTGCACATCACACTTGGCTCAATTCATTGTTTCTTATAAAATAATACTTAAGACATTTTTACTTTAACTTTGTGTTTTAAAAAGTATTTTTAATTGAATACAGGAATCCTTTTCAGGAACTCTGTTTTTATTAGTTTAGGACAGTGGTTCTCAAAAAGAGCAGTAAGTATCACATAGGCACTTGTTAGAAGTATCATCTCAGATCTGAAACTAGGGGTGTAGGCTCCAGCAAATTAGGCTTTAAAATTTCAGGTGATTCAGATGTCACAAAGTATAAGAACCAGTGCTGTAGGTCATTGTTCACATTTGATTCTGTTGAACTATAGCAGAATCACGTAGGCTAGTGAATCACATTTTTAGGTGATTTAACTTACTCACAAAATAGATTTGACTCACATGCAGTGTTCTAGAACTGTTCTGTTGTTCTGTGCTGCAGAGAATTCTTAGTTTTCATTTGTCCTGATGAGGAGTAGTAATGTCAAACTTTAACGTTCCAGCTCCCTCATGTTATTATCATTCCTCTTCTTGGTTCTGCTTGGTACTTCTTTTTTAAGAGACAAAACTCGGTAATTACAGAATATTATTTTGCCATTTATTTTAAAAATTAATAATCTTTTAAAATATTAATTGTAAGTTACAGTTTTAAAGTTTGAGACTATATTAGTAATTATGTTCATTAGTAATTGGCTGTTAACTGTCAATACTGTGAATCCAATTATGTGAAATTAATTTATTTCAGATTTCTCTAATTCTACTTAGCAAATACTTGATTTTTTTTTTAAGTTGATAAAGTGTTTTAGGTCCAAGCAGTTGTATTGGTCACCTTTTCCATTGCTGGTACAAAATATTCAACCCTTACAGTAATTTAAAGGAGGAGAAGCTTAATTTGATCCACAGTTTCAGAGGGTTTAGTCCATAGTTGGCTGGTGCCAAGGAACAAACATCTTGGTGAAAGAGTGTAGCAGAGGAAGCCTCTTCTGCTTACGGTGGCTGGGAAGCAGAGCATGGGAGCAGTGCCAGAAAGGAAGGGGCCAGGGACCAGTTATAAACCTCTAAGGTCATGCCTCCACGACACTGAGAGACTTAAAGAAGTATGCCTAGCAGTCTCCTCCCAAAAGAAGCTCCCAAAATAATTACATTGACAGTTAACTGTCACATTCCATGCCTTTTCAACTGATACGCAAACACATCACCTTAAACCATACTCAATCTTCAAATAAAAATAAGGTCATAATTCCCCCTAACATGATATGATATTCTGTGTACAATTGAAACCACTAATACCCTCTCCAAAGTCTCAACAGTTCCAACATTGCTCAGAATTACAAGTCTACTCTAACTTAAGTCTACTCTGACACTCTGACCTATGAATCTCTATAAATTCAAAAAGCAATTAACATATTCTCAATATACAATTGTATATGGTAAACATCCTCATTTCAAAAGCAGGAGAGGGGGAACGGAAAGGATCATATGAAAGCAAGGCCAAAATTCAGCAGGACAGACATTAAGTCCTTAGCCCCATGTTAGGCATCCCCTGGGCACGTGGTGAGATAGGAGTTTCAGGTTTGGTCAGTTTCACCACTATGACCTTGCTTGTTGCAGCCCACACAGCTTCTCTCTTGGGCTGGCTTCACTTGCAGCCAGCAGATACTCCATTTTCTGGCATATTTGACTTCCTGAGATCTCCTACCTTTGGCTTTGTTCCCCTAGTTTTAGGCACCTGCATTTTCAGGGGCCCTTCCTGGCTTCCCAGGCCTTGTTTTGAAATCTGGGTGGAAGCTTCCATGATGTTACAGTTTTGTGTTCCACATGCCCGAACAATGGTCATCCCGTGGATATTACCAAGGTTGCTCCCACTTGCTCCCACAGTAGTCAAGCCCGTTGGACCATGACTGTAGCAGCCTCCTGGTACTTAGATGGCTGAGCTTGGTGAGATGAATCCAAGCGAACAAATTTTCTAGGTGATCCCTCTTGAGTAGCAGACATAGAGGTTCTTCTCTAATGAAAAGCTTAGACTTTTGCACCCTTGAGCCTGCAATGTGTGAAGTCTTACTAATCTTGCGATGCCTTCCAGGTATCTGTACCACTTCAAAATGGTTAGTGTCTTTTTAATGGTGTAGATCTCTCCAGCAGCCACATCTCATTTGGCCCTAATTTTACATGGTTCATTTTGGGCCAGAATTTAAGGTTTTCAAATACTTCTGTTGTGCTTTTTGCTCCCATTTGTTATTACACATCTAGTTAAAAGCAGCCAGCAATAGCTGGAACGTCGGGGTGCCTTGATATTTCTTCCACCAGATCAAGTACTCACCCCCTTAAATTCAGTCTGCCACAAAGTCTCAGAACATGGGAGAAATGTTGCATGAGACCTCTTGTTTAATTCTCAGAAGAGCGCTCATTCTCTTCTCAGCTTCATGAGTCTGGCCACTGCTGTATGTATTCCTATACCATTCTGTTCTGAGCTCTGATCACAATCACCCATCAAGTTCTGCTTACAGCATTCTAGGGCTTCTCTGAATTCCTCCTGCAATCCAGTTCCAAAGGCTTTTGAACCACATGGTAAAGTATAATCACAGCAACAACCCTACTTCTCTAGTATCAATTTGCAGTATTGCTTAGCTTTCCTTTTGCTAAAACAACAAAGCTGACACCAGCAACTTAGAGGAAGCGAGCTTTCCTATAGCTCGTGGTGGTAGAGCTTAACAGTTCATGGTGATTAGGAAGCAGAGCAGGAAAACCGTGCCCAGAGAAGAAGGGGCCAGAGACCAGATGCAGAACCTCAAGATCACACCTAATTGACTTTCCCGCATATACCTAGAAGTGTACTGTACTGTTCCCCTAGGCAGCTCTGAAGCTAATCAGTCTAACTGATGTTACTTAACTAGTTTGTTTCACAAGCTCTTCAGTAATGGAATATGCTATTTTAACTAAAAAAAAAAATACATTGTTATTACTGCTGTTTGATAAACTTAGAACTTCATCTATGATGTAACTTCGTTGTGCTATTAATATTCCAGTTGACATTTTTGTTAAATTTGGTTCTTTTAGGTATAAGTAGTATATAAGTTTTAGTTCAGTTGTATTTGTGATAACTTTCAGTTTCTTAGATAGAGTTGATTGTTACTTTTACTTATCTGAGACTTTATAAATGATTGCTTGTTGAGAATTCTTAAATAAAACTCTGATTCATCAGAACCAATGAATGTTTATATCAAAGCTCTTTTCTTATGTTCTGTTTTAGCCTTCTGTTGTATTGGCTAGTTTAGTTTAAACTCATTTCATTTTCTTACTAAAGTGTGAAATCACAATTTCATAATTGTGAGCTTCAGTGGGATGAGTTTTGGTTTGCTGGGGATGGTCCCGTTTATGCCTGTGTTCCAGGCATATTGCTCAATAATGCTGTCTTACTCTCAGTGGAGTCTAAACTGAATAAGTTCTATAGTTAGCCTAGCTATAATACATATTGGCTAACAGCATGTGTTTGGAAATTCACCTTTGGATTAGTTAATGGCTTCTTCACGCTTATTAGCTGTATATGACCTTGAGAATTCAACTTCCATGATTATCAATTTTCTTACCTTTAAACTTACTATGACAATGGTACCTGCTTAACTGGTATTGTTAATTTAAATTGTTGATACATTGACAATTCCTAGCTTGTAGTAACCCTAGGTAAGTGTTTGATTATGATGATGCTGGTGAGCTATGTATTAGACTATTTTCTTTGAGCTTCTTTTCCATTGTGAGCCTTAACCTAATTGCTTTCCTTATAATACTGTAATATTTATCATAAAACTTTGATTATTAAGATTCCACACAATGTTCCAATAAAGCAAATTTCACTCCTATCAAAAAAGTCAGTGTGCCAAAATTAAAAATAGAATTCAAAAGCAGATTAGAATATAAAAACATTTATGATAGTCTAATTCCAAAGGGATCAAGTCGATGTTGTTGTTACTTTTTAAATCCCTAAAACTGTTCTCTTTTATTTGACAGATCAATACAATATTAGCTGATATTCCAGGGCTACATAAAAGTCTCTTTTACAATTAAAATATTATGTGGAGCATTTACAACATATAAAAAAACTGTATGATTATGATTCTTCATGCAAAGATACCTTGCTAGAATTTTGACAATTCTTACAATTCTTACAATTTTTTTTTTATCTTTTGTGTGGGTTTGCTTGTGTGTGTACGTGTGTGTGGGACTGGGAATTGAACCCAGGACCTTTGCACTGAGCTACATTGACAGGCCATGTTATGTTATGTTATGTTATGTTATGTTATGTTATGTTATGTTATTTTGAGACAGTCTTACTAAGTTGCCCAGGCTTGACTCAAACTTCAGATTCTCCTCCCCTACCTCCCAGAGTTCTGAGATTATAGGCCTGTACCACTGTGCCTAGGTTATACACACTTTTATGCTTAGATATATGATCTCATTCTATGATAAACATTAGGGCCTTTTCCCCCTTTACTAATATATTATAAAAACTTTTGTGCTTTATTTTAATATGATAATTAGTGTAATCAAGAATTTACTTGAAGAGTTTCCATAAACTCCCTTACTACTTGTATTTATTTCATTGTCATCTTCTGGTCAAATTTTATGCATTTCAAATTGTATTACTGACTGAATTTTATTGTATATTTTATAATACATACATTTTTATGTTTTACTAGGTTTTTTCAATTTTTCATTTACTTCATGACCTAAATAACATTAATAGTCTAATGGGTGTACTTTCGTATTTACTCCATTAAGATATAGTATCTACACATATGTAAAATTCTAGGCACACGTTTATTTTCATAAGTGGTATATAGTATTATATATATGTTAGCTGTATCCTTTCCTTACTTTCCAGTAAAACATGAATGAAACTAGGTCAGTAAGTAACATCGTCTACATTCTACCTGGTAGCTACATGATATACTATCATATGGTTACTACTGTTTCTGCAACCATTATTTTATTGATGAGTATTCAGGTTATTTTTTGTTTTTGTGCGATTACTGTGCTAAATATTCTTTGAATTTACAGCTATGCATAGTAAAGCTTTTAGTTCTATAGTAGAGCGCCCTATCCTAGAATATCTGAATCAGAGAATGTGTATTTCAGATATTACAGACATTTCACATTGTTTTTAAATAGATACAGGAATTTATGTTCTGGAATGTGTAAACGTGTTTTTCTCTAGTATCACTGTAGTTCTTTTTAATCTTTGCAAAGTGTTTAACAATATTATCTCACTGTTAAATAACCCCACAATTTTTGTATAAATGTTCTTGTAAATTTTAATAGCTTACTATTATTTGACTGACTAGATTTTCATTAATTGTCTCTTAATTTTTGATACAGTTATTAAAGTACAATTAATAGTAAATGTCTTTGAGTTATAATAGGTTTAAAATATTTTAGAATTTTTCTTAAGATAGATTTGTATAAATTACTGAAGCAACTGAATCTTAGAGTTATTATAGCAAAGGATAATAAGTTTTAAAGTTTCAAAATGCATCACTAGTAGTTTTCCGAAATCCTTGTCTTATTTGTACAGCCATTTATTCCATACTTTCTTCTTACCTGACCCTGGATGGGCTCTCAATAACCCACTGTCTTCACTTGAGCTTTTACATATTAAATTTGGTGGATTCATGCCTGTTTTGTTTACTTCCTTTTCAGTAAAATAAATCAGCACATTCTACTAATCGGACCTTTTAATTGTTTAATAACTTTTGAATAGTCTTACTTTCCAGAATCATAGTGTTGCCTTCCTTCTCCCACTTTTTTTCTTTACCTGAATTGCAGCAGAAAGCCTTTTTAAAACTGGGTATCCAGTGGTCTTACCTTCTTTAATCTTTTATCCACCACTCTCCAGAATGATCTTTCCGCAGTGCAGACCTGATCAGTAGCACTTCTCTTGAAAACCAAAAGGCTTTTTATAGTCTACATTCTTGTCTCTGCAGCCTTTTCTTTCAGCTTTTTCCTACTGTTCTTTCCTCTCTTCTTACATTCTTTTCATGTCTTTGAGCCATTATAGTATTCAACCTTCTTCTTTATTACCTCTTAGTTTTTGTAGTTTATTTTAGTACCCAAAGCTCCCCTACATTTTCAGCCTCTGTTTTGCTAGCTGCCTCTTTTCCTTTTTTGGTACCACTTACCATTTCTTGTTTAGTTGTGCACAAACCTTCCCTCCCCCAATGTAAACTATGTGCTTCTTGAAGTACTTATTCTTACATATTCCTTATTAAATATAGGACAGCATTGTGCCGTAATTGAAATCTTTATTGAATAATTGAAACATTTCAGGGACTTTTTGCATCACCTCTAGAAGTAAGTTTTATTGTATGAAAAAGTTTTACCTGGATTTTTTGGTATCCATCCCCCTAAAAATTTTTCTACTTCTTTCTGCTCCATAAACTATGCTTTATTCATTTCAATCGATTTGTTTTAAATATCAAAATTGTTAAACATTTTCATGCTTTTGCATGAAATCCTGTTTCTTTTCATTTGAATGTCTTCTTTTCCTTCTGTCATGTTAAATTGTTTTTTGCAGTCTTTCAAACTTTTCAGATTAACCCAAGTTGATTTGATCACTTTTCATCCTTCAGGGTACAGTGTACACAGACTTGATTTTTATTGCATTTATTGTAGTATATTGCAGTTCTTTCTTTTTATTTCTGTCTTCCCTAGCAGACTTGGTTCCATTGAGATCTGCCAAATAAAAAATGTTTGGTGAATAAATGAATATTTGTAAAAAAAAATCATTTTAGTCTATCAGATACTATATTTTTTAGCCTTATCATGTTAATTTCTAATTGTGCTTGCCCATGGGCATTCTAGTTTACACCTTGAAAGATTTCAAAAAAAATTGAATTTAGTTAGAAATTAATTAATGGATATTGTGGGTATAATATTTTTATGAAGAGAAATAATATCTCAGTGAGATCATAGAAACAAAACAAGAGTAGTACAATTTATTATTTTTATTTTAATGTTTATAATTACTATGTACTTGGGAAGTACTTTTTTAATTTATATTTTCTATTTTAATAAATCATTTGAAAAATAATACATCTAGATGAAATAAGACATTTTACACCTTTGAACAACTTTATTTTCTTTTGTAAATGAGTTCAATTTATTTAGCTGTAGCTTGAAAATGATTGGTACTACATTATTGGAAAATATTAAATTCATTTAGTAACATTGAATTCAGTGTGTTTTGATTTACAGTTAACTACAGATTATATAATTTTTGTTTTTTCATTGGATTGGTGCTAGTCGTATTTTTGGACATAGAAACAACTGAAATACACTTCAGTTTATCTTATGTTTAATAAAAGATTCTTTGTAGTTAATCTTCTGTTTGTTAAATTTATTACGGGACCGTAGTTTCTGTTCATCCTATCATTAGAAAAATTAATTAAAATGAAAATCAATTAGAGAATCATGAAAACAAACATTTATTAAAAATGTTAGATATTCACATGCTTTCATAACTTTCTTTTCAAATACTGGTACTGCCACATTTAGAGGGCTTTGAAATTTGAGTATGTTTTTGAAGTTGCTAAAACTCAAGGAGATTGTTCTGCACCAGAAAAACTGAAAACATTGTATAACTGTTAATTTCTGAAGGTGTGTTTTTGTACGTAGTTGTGCTTCAGAAAGAAATAAAAGAAAGGTGGTTAATGTCAGTAAAATGTTGCTTGATTATAAAGCTAAGGTTATCCTTGTTTTCTGTCTCTGTCTCTTTGTCTGTGTCTCTCTGTTCCTCTCTCCCTGTCTCTCAACCACACCATGGAAATCACCTGGTTTTCATAATTTCTATCACAATATGTGGAGTAATGACATTTTATCTTGGTTATCTTAGCAAGATTGATGTAGATATTAAATCTGGAAGACCTTGTTAGCACTTACTGATTAATTTAAAAATCAGTGAGTTTTCATAGTTCAATAAAAAATACTTTTTTCAGTGAGTATATCGTTTACTAAGTTTTAATATTTAAGACTGAAAAATATTTATGATATAACTTGATTTGCTTATCTTCTTGATTATCTATTTGAGACTGTAAGTAACTACCTAATAATTTTATAAGTATAAAAGATGAGATTTGTACTCTATCAACTGTATTTAAGATACTAACTTTAATGTGGAATGGTCACTAGATTATGGTGAGAGGCAAGGGGTGGAGTTGGGGATATTGGGAGAAAGATGTAATGTCCAAAACAGTTAAGAATAAATTTCATGCATTTTAGTTAATTATTTTTGTTCATTATAGTGTTTTCATTTGTGAGCTTTTCTATGCACATACAAAATGTTTCTCCTCAGGCCCCCTTGTATTTGCTGGTCCTATTTTTATGAACAACCGAGAACAGGCTCTAGCCAGACTCAGATCCCATCCAGCACAGCTAAAGCATAAACGGGACAAGCACAAAGGTATTTGGTCTTCCTTATCAACTAGGTGGGATACTCTCCCAGTTTCTTCCCTTCATCTGAATTTTGTCTCTGGGAAAATGCGTAAACCTGATTCTTCTACTTTGCTTCTATCATTATATAGCCTGAGGAGAAAGAACATGCTGAAAGTGGTAGTTTGTCAGTGACTATCATGCTTCTCATTTCATTTGGTTGTTAAATTTTATTAAGACATTTTACAATACATCTTTTTCATTTCTTTTTGTATCTTATCAAGGGAAGAGAAATGGTACTATATAATTTCTCTTTTTTATTCTTTATTTTCTATTTTTAGATGACTGTGATCTAGCATTTTACAGTTCTTGTTTCCAAATACTGTTTATGTTTTAAAATAAATAAATATTAAATGCAGTTCATAAAGTGATGACTGTCATTACGTTTTCTACAATACACATGAATATGCAAATATATGAGACTGGAGAATTAAGTAGAGATAGACATAAGCAAGGCGTGAGTCTCGTAGACCTGCCAGTCCTTTGAATCTGTCAGAGGTCCTACTGAGTCTGTGAGATTGTGCATTCGTTTCAGTATTGTTCTTTGAGATCTGAGTTCTGGGTTAACATTTGCTAATGTTTTTAATTTTTTAAAATCTGAATTCTAGGTTAATATCAGATATTCCTAAATAATGTTTATTTTGTTATAATTCACAAGTTATGATGAGCTAATATCAGGAAAATTTAATACAAAGAATTTTAAAATTTATTTATAAATATGCCTTGAATCCTGGTTGTGTGAACTAGGGATGCTTGACTAGCTAGTCCCACTTGCAGGTGCTATTTTCTTAAATGGCTAAAAAAAGCCCTGACAAGTGGAGTAGAATGTTTTAAAATATATATTCTGCATATATTTACATTAACTATAATGTTTGTGTCTTGTTTTTTCCTTTGCTGCAAAACTTAATAATTGATTTTAAGAACTTTCATGTGCAGTATGTAACCAGCTTTATTTGCTTTCTTCAGTCTGTTGGTTTGCCACTCAGCGAACACTCAAAACTTCTCTTTTTAGTGAAAACACAAATAGAATTTAAAACTTAAAGTATATTCTGCAGAAATAAAAAGTGAGAATGTGTTATAATGTAGTTAGCCACAGTAAGATTTGTGATTGTATTATTTACATTAACGTGCTCTAACAATATCGTAAATATTGAATCTAAGGAACAATATTTAGAGTATACTATGTAAATTATTTTAGTTATTGCCAGATTCTCTGATCTCTTCAGATTTTCTTAGGATATTTTTCCCTCACTTACATGAAAGTCAAATTTTTCAGGTTTTTACCTGGGGTTAAATATTGACATCTCATGGAAGTTTTAAATGCTTGTACCGTATGGACAAGCATCTCTATTTTTTTTAATGTAATGATAAATGAATTTAAAATTATGAATTTAAAACAGACTTTTTCCAATGTCATGTAATTATTAACTATAAAACCTATTAAATAGTAGCCTTATATGAATTTCATCTGCCATAAGGTTACTCTTTGCTGAATATAGCAAGGGATCAACCTCTGGAAGGAGCTACTTAGTAGTATTACAGAACTAGGGTTTTTGTTTTCTAATTTTAGTATGGGTACTGCCAAAATGAGCACACTATCTTTGTTTTCTGGTTTTATAGAATTAAATAGTTTCATCTCAATTCTGAAAATGCATATGCAATGTAAATGATACCAAATGCTGCCCTATTTACATACAATATTAATTTACTACTCACTAATTTCTGTCCATACTCTAACCCTTTACATTCTCTTGTCATTTATTTTTCTCTCCATTTACTGCTCTTGTTATTTTCATAATCTTATGATAACCCCCCTCTTACATTGTCTTCCAGTTTATACACTGAGAAGTTCATCAGACTAATTGCTTTATTGTCTTAATTTTATTGTTGATATGGATTGTAAGGTGATAATGGTTAAATTTTTCTATATTACAAGTTTTGTGGGGATAAAATCTGTGGGTTTTTTGTTAAAGTGATTTCTTTTTAAAATTTTTATTTTACTGTAATGCAAGTAGATATTAAAAATAGAAAAGACTTCAATGGTCAATATGCTGTGTAGCATGATCTTATAAGAATGACCAAAATGTTATTCACTTCATTGAGAAGAGTGATTTCTAAGATGAAAAGTTGGAGAGCTTCTAACTTGGAGGAATTCAGAGACATTTATAAGGGCAAATTTTGACTGGAGGCAAAATAGAATACTTAAGGCTGAATCAATAAGTAGAATTCCATATAACAAATAGTAAGTTATTCTAAAATATGATTTTAAATTGTATTTCAAACAGACACCTGTATGAATATTTGTTTCAGCCACTCATTACCTTATGTAGAAAGACTTTGTTAAAATAAATCTAGTTAGGAACATCCGAGTGTGCTTTTTTTTTAGATACCATATACCATATGTATGTGTAGATCATACATTTATTTTAACTTATTCATTTGCTGTGAATAATAACTAAGAACCTCATCACTATGCCTTTTGTAGTATTTTTATCATGAATAATTGAGACTTTTTATATAGTTTATATAAACTTCAACAAAATTTTTCTAATAAAGTTTGATCTCTAAATAATATCTACTGCTGTTTTAGTCATTATGGTTTTATTCAGTAAATTACTGGGCTTTTAAAAACAATCTTCCTTCCCTTATGTTATCTCTTCTTTTGGTACATGTATCTATATTTAGTTTCCAACTCAAGGGAGGGGATAAAGTACTAATTTCAAAGGTAAGAGCTTCTAACTAAATTTCTAACACATTTGTATAAAGTAAAATATTTGAAATGTATAAGTTAGTTTAATTTGGCAAACTCACGTGAACACAACTTGTTTTTTTAATGCTAAATCAGATTTTGTTTTAAGTGAACATTTTTGCCAACTGAGAAAAAATTGTGAATTTTTTTTCCACATCTGGTATCTTACATAAATGTCTTTGGAAGATATATATTTGTTTTTGTGTAAATCTTTGTGTGTATTTAACCAGTCAGCTGTCTTTCTAAGACAAGTAGGCTTTGAACTAAAACTGTTTTATTTGCGGTGAAACTAAATGATTTTTCTATTTTTATTTTTTAGCCCTTCCGTTTTTTAACTTGACAAATTCACATTAGACTATTTAGCAGGAGTTATATTTTTATTCTATTATAGTAAAACCTCTCACTAATTCAGAATTTATGGTACTTCAGCTGCAGTATTTGTGATCATTTTGAGTTAAAAAAAATCAAAGTAATTTCTTCCTCTGAATTTTCAGGGTCATACTTTTAAGGGGAAACCAGTCTAAAATCACTAGCTTTTCAAATCAAGGGCTCAAGAAATGAAGGATTCCTTCAACCTGCCTTCAGCCTCTGGGTCCAGCAGTTATTTCTTGTATGTTAAAGGACTTTTATGTTTATGATATGTTTTAATGTAATGTTGGCCTATTTTAAAATATAATGTAGGTGAACACATTTTATTTGTTACAATATTAAGTTTAATCTATACTCTGTATTGCTTGAAGATAACAAAACTGAAGTTTTACTCAAATGTTCTGTGGTTAATACTTTTACAGTAAGTTACACGGACCTATCCATTGTGTTATTCCGAATTAGTGAGGTTTTACTGTTCTAATGTCATGGAATTTAAAACAATGAACAATAGAGAGACTATAGGTATTTAGTTATAGTTGAGGAAATCATACTTTGGATCATTTGTTTTACTCTATATTACTGAAAGCTAGCTTAAAAAAAGAAAGATAAAGTGATTTGGTGTTACTCTCTTTAGCATCCTAAAATAGGCAATAAAAACAGAATTGTGTGTTTCTATAGATTCACATGTGTATCTGCATGCTACATATGCTTGTTTAGAGTTGTTACATCACAGGACAGTGCTTTAGAGCAGTTAGTTGATCTTTGAAATTACTTCCAAATTTTTATATTGTGTGTAAGAAATTTGAATCTTGGTGACATATAGGTCATATTTTAATACTATAATGTATAGTTTTTGCTTACAAAAGAAGAAAATCATCTCTTTTCTTTACACATTCCAAAATAAAGTTTTTATGTTGTGGAGTGTGGTTTTGAAGCTTTGGTTAGCATGTCAGAAGATTCAAAGTCAGATGTAGAAAAAATAGTGTGGCCTAAAGCAAGATTAGTTAAGGAAATAATAAAAAGAAGACAAGAAGGAAAAATGAATGAAAGCAGAAGGATTTGCTGGGTGTAGAAATAAGGGGCAGAAAGGCCACAGGGTAAAAGGGGACACGAGATGAATGAGAATAGATCATTGAACTAAAATATATTGAAGTTTTTATCCATTTGGTCTTTACACATTTTCGAAAGTTCAGTTGAGTTTACCAGTGTTGGTGAACAGTGTAGATTTTCTGAGATCTGTTTTGGACATATTAAGTCACCTGTGAAGCAACTAGGAGTTTTTTTAAAAAGTGGCAAGTACTAATAGTATCACTAAATAAAATAATTGTTACTTTGCATGCAGTCATTTATATGCATACTAAGTTTTTGCATATAAACTTACTTTACATTAAATTTTTATTTCTGTAACTTAAGTATTCACTTTCATTACATAACTGATTAGCTTAATAGGTTTTATCCCTAACCATACTTTACTTCTGTTTTTATTAGTTTATTAATATTCAAGCAGATATATACAGTATAGCTTTTCAGATTTGCTTCTTTGCAGGTAGATTCTTGATCTGTCACTTCTAACAGCTGCAGATTCTTCTTTATTTCTTTTAACAATTTTTCTCTTATTCTTCCTTAGTAAATTGATTTAAAATTTTGTTTTGAAGATGAATCATGGCTTAATTGCAAATTATAACACTTACAGATGGAAGTGGAGAAAGAGGAGAAAAGGATGCAAGCAAAATCACAACATATCCTCCAGGCTCTGTGCGATTTGATTGTGAGCTCCGTGCAGTACAAGTCAGCTGTGGATTTCACCATTCAGGTAGCAGCTGGAACCTTAGGGTATAACTGCATTTTTACAATTGTGCTAAATAAATATCTTATTTGTTTAGTTTTGATGAATGTAGGGTGTTAACTCCGTGTTGATTAATAATCTCTGAAGTCTATAAGAGCTTCCTATTTATTTTCGAATCTGTTTTTAGAAGCTATGGTATTATGAAATACCTACTGTACTTGTCAAGAAATTTTACTTCTAGCCTGTCTGCTAATGGACTTGTTTTATTTTTTTATTTTATTTTTTTTATTTAATTTTTTTTTTATTTTAAAGAGGGTAAAACCCAAGGAAAATAAAACAGAATAAAACCAATCAAAATAAACTAGTATAAGTGATACAGGACTTCAAAAAACCTTACAAAATCAGTAATAGTTACCATAAAGCCTTTTATTGTCTTCAAAATAGCTATAGATACCATGGAATTGTTTTATAACTCAAGAAATTGCTAACGATGGGATAATGTCTGACATCCTTCTCAGCTTTAAAATGCTGTGGTTTTTGTGATCCGCTTTTTTTTTTTCTTAATGTTAGTGAGAAATGTGTGTCACCAAATTTCTTTTTTATCGTAAAATAAATGTAAATGATAATTAAATTCTTAGTAAATTCTTAAGAGTCAGGTTAGAGAACTTAGGTTGTACTATTCAAACTTTATCAAGATTAAAAATGTTAAATTTTTCCTTTGAGATAAATTTACTTTCTAATTTTACAGAGTATTGATAGGTATTAAAAATACTGTATACACCATTCTATTGAAGTTGTCCATAATTGTGTAGAGTTCTAACCCATGTACTGCCAAACTTATTCTAGATATTAGAAAATAGTATTTAATATATAGTTACCCACTATTAAGATTCTACATTGAACAGAATCAGTTTATAGTATTAATATTATTAAACGGCATTTGTAAGAATGCATTTTTATGACCTACAGTAGTTTGCAGACCTAAAATTATACTGACTTCTCATTAAATATGAATTCATCTTGGCTTTCTTTACCCATTTTTAATGACTATAAATTTAAAACAGTGGAAATCACATGCTTTCCTAAATAGTTGTGATAGAAATGTAAAATTATATGGTGAAAAAATAAAGCTATTTATTTTGATTTCAGTGGTTTTAATGGAAAATGGAGATGTCTATACTTTCGGATATGGTCAGCACGGGCAGCTAGGACATGGAGATGTCAATTGCAGGTACTCACTTACTTTTTGTTTGAAGATACTAGATTTTTACACTCACCTCATCCTTTTCATTTCCATCTCTCTCTCGTAAATCCATATTTCTAGATTCAAAATAATACTTATAGTAGTACTTTGCAGTCCCTGGCCCATGAATTCTTGATGATCCTTGATTTTGTGATGCAGTGCCTTTGTGGAGTAGGTGATTTTGTAGTTTAAGAAGCTGATTTATACTTTTTGCGTTTAACTATAAATAACTGTGGTTATCACAAAATCCCATCATACTCTTAACAATTACTCTCTTTTTAAAGGCTATGCACAGCAATAGAAAAACAGAAAATATCCCCAAGTTGCATTTTAAAAAAATTAGCAGTGGCTAGTGTAGCTCAGTGCTTACCTGTCATATGCAAAACAATAAGTTTGAATCCCAGCACTACAAATACATGCATGCATGTGCACGTGTGCACATACACACATCACCACTGCTACAGATTCAATCATATTCTGCGATGTTGTCTATTCTGAAATTTGGTCTAACATTAACAAACATAAAGTTGTTGAAACTTTTGAATAATTGTGAAATGAAACTTACCCGTCTCTCTGATAAACTATTTTGATTTTTCCAAAATAATGAACTAACTGTAGTCATTTCATAACATTCATTGTTCCTTATTTCAGTTAATAGTTGTGTGTCCACTGCTGATATTTTATGACTCTGTAACTGAAGATTACCTTTTCCAGCCTCCATTGCCATGTGAATTTAATTAGTATGTGCAACTTTGGAATTAGGCTGTTAAAGGGAATGGGAGTACCCTCTCCTATTTTTCCTCTCCTTATCACTGATGGGAAAATGTGTGATGATTCAAACTGGAAAAGTCATCATAAAGTTCATCATTTGGAGACCATGTATTGAGAATGACAAAGTACAAGTTAAGAATAGCTGGCATCCCTGACACTGTAAACTGCCACATCAGTGTTTTACAGTTGCACACTTAAGTGAAGAGTAAATTTCTATCTTAAATCTTACTACTTTGGCTTTTGTTATAGTGGTGCTTTTGGTTAAAAGTAAGAGAAATCTTTCTTACTTTGTGTCTTCCTAGGAGATACCAAGACAGGATTTGATGTGCAAAGTATTATTAGGGGAAAACTGTGAAAGCTGAAAGAAAAGAGCAGGCATAGAAAGAGAACCTTTGGATATGATGCAGGTCTGACTTCCTATGAAAGAAGAGAGGCAAAGAAGGTTTGTGTAGGAAAAGTGTAGATTGCAGTACAACTTTGAGAGCATTTGAACCAGGCCAGTGGGTCTCCAAGGTGGTCTCCAAACCTTTCAGATTTGCCTTTGAAAGTGTCTCGTGCTGGGTAGTCACAGGTCTGCAATTATACATTCATTGTGCTTAGTGGTAGGATGGTAGCATGGTTGGAGAAAAATAGGCTTATAGAGCCACAGAGACAGCACCTGAGGCCATCAATCAACTCCTCTCCTACAGTAGGTTTATTGAAGGCAACCTGAGTAATTTTTGTGTCTTTGAAAGGCAGATATATTTTTCAAATCTGGAGAGATGTAGATAGCTTCAGGTCACATTTGACTAAGTAATACAATTTGTGCAAGAACTTTCTTTGTGACTCTCCCTGCTACCTGGTTTTCCTTTGTAGACACAGTGCATAATCCCATCTCTTTGACAATCAAAAGGATGCAGTGGTCTCTTATTTATATTTGCATATGTCATGTCGATAATAGATAAAGTCACAGTCTTTACTTTGTGTTGAACTCATCTCATTGTTATGCAGCAGTACAGTTATGCCATTTATATCACATAGACTAGTGATTCTATAATTAATGTATGTGAAGAATTTGGCAACTTTTGTGTTCTTTTTCTCACTGAAGACTTAAGACATGAAGTGGTTTATTATCATCATCATTACCATTTATTGTTATTTGCCTGGCATTATTTTGAGTGTCACACAAACTGGGAAAGGTACAATGCAGTGAGCTATGACAGAGCCTCAATCATGTATGTAACACAGAAAGGGATGTTTTCACAAGATTTTGAATTTGATTATCTTTCCACAGAAAATAATTGTTGAACACCTATATTTTCCCTCCCCAAGTCAGAAAGGAAATAGTGAAAACCATGATAATACTCACATTATATCCTGTAGGTTATATTTATGTTAATTAACTATTCAATATGAAGAATGAGCAGCATAAGCCAAGATCCAGCAACACTACTTTGAATTGTAGTAGCTGTTGAAAGGGAGGCTTCTCTTGTTAGCTTTTAAAGTGAAAGCATTATCTAAACATTGTTTTGTGGTCTTCATTATATTGTGAACACTGTGCCTTAAATTGTAGTAACTTTCTAACCTGACATTATCACAAAAGTATACTCAGTGTTTTGAATAGTTTAGATTTACCATCCTTATGAAGTACAATGACCTTTATTATTGAAACACTATACCACAGTTTCTTAAGACCAAACTCTGGTAATATGTTGATGAGGATAAGATAAATATTGCAGTGTACATTACGATGAAGATAGAAAAAATGCTAGTAATATTCCCTTTATGTAATGTGTTATCCTTCTAAAAGTCAGTCTTTAATTTGGGTCCTGATTCTGTCGCTTCATGGCTGTATGTCCCTGACAGGATTGCTTAACTTTTTTGTCTTAATTTTTCCTTATATTTAAAGGAAGTATATCTTTTTCAGAAGGTTGTGTAAGAATTTACAGAGATGAGTCATTTACTTAGCACAGAGTCCAGCCCATAGTAAATGCTCAATGAATTTTAGCCATTATTATTGTTTTTGGGTTTTTTAAGTGAATATCAAAAGACTTATAAAGGTTGTTATTTATTCACTTATGACCTGAGTCTATGAATCCTTTGTTTTAATGAGTATGAATCCTGAAAGCATGTGGCATTTTTAGTAAACTTAAAGATTGGATACTGGGCAAGAAACTACATAATGCAGATACTTTTCTTTTTTCTAGTAGAATATTTCTGAAGTTGATCTTGTTCTTACTCTCTTGTCCTGTGCATTTAATAAGCTAAATGATTACAGTGTTTGGAATCATCTAGGCAAGGTTCATGTGTTTGCTTCACCACTTTTTACCAACTATATGACTATAATTTCCCTAACCTTTAGTTTTCATACTCTGTTGTATCACTGTACAATGAATGTAAGTATGTAAAGTATTGGCATACACACATGGACGTGCCCATATATAATTTTTCTTTCCTTTTCTTCTCCTTTGTAAATAATTTAATAAATGGGCTCATGGGCTCAGCGGTATCATGGAAAGATTCTTTGGGCTAGAAGACCTACAACCAACCTTTGGGGAAATCTTTTACGCTCTTCACATGTACAATAGAGTTCTTTTGGTAGTCAGTGATACCATTTTATATGGAAATGCTTTGTATACTACAAACAGGTCAACAGCTATAGGAATTCTCCATTTACTTCCTTGAGTGCTTCTATGAGGGCAATAGTTCATAGACTAGCACTTTGAAGTGGTGATTATTCCTTTACCAAAATGCCCTATTCCTCAGAATTGAAAACCACTTACCTTTTTGTTGCTGTTCCTGACCATATTACCCTATCCTCAAGTTTAAAAAAACAACAAAGCAGACAAACAACAAATGAAACTACTGTGTTTTTAAGTCATGACCATTGTTTTACTCTTCTTTTTTTTATTGCCTGCCTACCTCTTCGTCACAGTATTCTTTTCATTTGGCTCATGGTTTCATGTGTGCCGCCCCCCCGCCCTCGCCCCAGTCTTATTCCAGTTGTAAGTGACTTCACTCTCACATGATGGCCCCACAAAGTATTCTTATCTTGACCCTCATACAAGTGTCTGGTGAACTTTATCTCTACCTTTATGGAGGTACTTCACATGACTCCCCAGGCTGGATCTGTCCTCCAGCTCTGAATTATTAAACAATCGTTAATCTGGTGACAGTTTCTTCTTCTGTTAGGCAGCTCAATTTTACTTGCCTTTTATTTTTTCGGTACTTTATTCTGTGTCTATAGTCCTTTGTATTTTGACTTTTTCACCTTTTTACTTTTATATCCTACCCAACTAGAGATTATTTCATTTTTTTACTTAAAGTCTTACCATTTTCCTCAGTTTTCTTATATTCTTGGCTCTGATTCTAGTACATGACAAAACTTTGCATGACAGTCTTTCTGTATTTTGCATCCCTATAGTTAGGCTTCATGAAAGAAAGGAAAATCATCAAATGATCTGTGCAGATTATTAAGTAATTTTCAGATTCAATTAATACCTTCTTCCCCATCTCTTATAGCCTTCTTAGGTCTTATTTTTTCTCATAGCATTAGTGGCCCTTGCCAACATCTACCTTTTATTTAAAGGTTTAAAAATGCTCCATACTGATCATCTATTGAGTCTGGTCAGTCTTGTTCTTTAAGGAGCTACCAAATTCATCCATTCTTTTCCATACTGTTCTTCCTTCAGATCTTCACCATAACTCACCTAAACTCTTGTGAGATTTTCTTAGCTAGATTTCCAGCTCCTAATCTTTGCTCCTTTCCAGTTCGTTTTTCATTGTAGTCTGATAAACACTGAAGTTATGAATCTTTTATGTATTTTTTAAAAATTGGCAGTATCTTAATTGCATTGTTTAAAACTAAAGTGCTCATATTAAGTATAGGTCTATATTGGTTAATTCTAACTATCGATAATGATTACTAAAGATGATTACTGAAATGGTTAATAAAAGTAGTAAAAGATATCAGAAGATCATTTATCACAATAGCTATGTGTTTATTAAGTATTTACTGTGCCAAAAGTGATCCAAGTATTTGACATAAGGGAACTTCTTTATGTGAAGGAACTGCATGGGGTAGGTACAGTTTATTATTATTCTTCTCCATGTTGTAGAAGAGGAAACTGAAACACAGAAGGTATGAGTGACTTGTTTGAAGTCATGATCTTGTTGCTATGAAGTGGTACAGCAGAATTCATACCCCGCAGTCTGCTTCGGAGCCTGAGCTTGTAGTCACAGCCTCACTGCCTTTGAGTGTGCTGTACTATTCTGAATCACTAACTACTATGTGAAAATCTGAAATTACCCTTTAGTGATAAAAGTTAGAATAGAGTATTTTATAGTTAATTATTGCATCCACTTCCTGGATTGAATTCTTCTAAAGGATCATGATTTTTATTTTGTCCAACAGCTATTTAATGAGAGATCTCTGACATCCCATTTAGTATACAAGGTAACATATTTTTCCCTTTTAAAATAAAAGATCTAATATTTCAGAAAAGTTGAAAGGTATGTGTCTATGATTAAGGAATAAAGTCCACCAATCTTTTTAATAATCTTACAGTCAGCATCTGTGTCATTTTCATGTTTGTTTTCTAGCACCTAGAATGGAGACAGACATACAGCATCTAAATATACGTTTACTGAGTATTCTTATTCTTTTCCTTTTTCTATTTTTTATTGCATTGCTTATTATTTTTTTATTTCAGTTGAATCTTATGAGAAATTGACATGATTGTTTTTTTTTTTTTTAACTAGGGGATGTCCCACTCTTGTTCAAGCCTTGCCAGGCCCTAGCACACAAGTCACTGCAGGCAGCAACCATACGGCAGTCCTCTTAATGGATGGACAGGTCTTCACATTTGGGAGTTTTTCTGTAAGGCATTTTTTAAACATTAATAACATTGCATTATAATTCATTTATGTTAGCCTTTTTCCTGGTTTTCAGTGAAATTCTTGTATTATACCAATTGCATATGCGTATTTTAAGCCTCCCTCTCCACTGCACTCAAAATCTGAATGACATTCTTTCAGATAATTTTCTTTTCTATCTTAGCATTAGAATTTATAGCATTTAACAGCATAGGTTCAATTGGACAGGTTTGTTCTAGATCAAAATCCTTTAAAAGTATTCAGTAATTCTACCATTTGGAAAGTTCTCATCTAATTTGTAAAAATTCATTTTTCTTAATGAAAATAACTTTTTAAAAATATTTTTATTTTAGAACTTTTTAAAAGCCTAATGTTTAAACTAAGCTTTGTTTAAAATTGTATCTTTTCTATGTATCAGCTGCCCTATCCTGGTCTCTATTAAAGCTTGAAAAGACTGAAAATGAAAATAGTTAGAGAATTTTGAATAGTGAATATCAAAGAAAATCATCGTAAGGCTGTGTTCAAAAAACTGTACCCTCTCAGGTTACTATTGGGAACTGTAGAACTTTTAAGTTTCAAAGATGTAATTTACACCTCTTGATTTTTAAAAAGTGTAAATATGAACTTCAAAAATATTTCTTATTTGGAAATTATTTCTGAAACTTACCGAAAATTGCAATAATAAAAATAGTATGTAGAGCACCCATATACTCTTTAACCAAATTTACCTGTTGTTAATATTTAGATCTGTTTAGTATTTTGATCCATTTATCTTTTATATATGTTCTTTCTTACTGTATGTGTACATGTTCCCAAGTATGTTTATTTGTGTGTAAATAAACATTTTCCACCTGGGTCCAATAAGAATAATTATGAATTCTCTGGCCCTTTACTCCTAAATACTTTGTATTTTGTCAGTTGGCTAGTAATTTTTGACATTTACTCCCTCTGAAGTATGATCATCATTGCATTTTTGTCTTCTTTCTTTAGTCAGCTTTAATTAGGAACATAGCCACTATTTTGTCCATTATGACATGGAAATTTTTAAAGAATATAGTACTTCTTAAAAAAAAATTCTTCTTCTTTTTGGGGGGGGAGGGTCTCTGACATAGTACAAAAATGGTAAATTGAGGAAGTGTTACTCCCTCCTGTTTCCCTGGTCCTCCTGCTTCCTGCCTCCTTCATTCTGTATTTGTAGGTCTTTTGTAGTTTATTCTTTCTGTGTTTCTTCTTGTAAAGATAAATAAATAGGTACATGTGCCCACAAACACACCACGTAAACATATACAAATGTTATTTCCTATCTTTGTTTTTCAAAAGGTAGTATTCTATATGTGCTCTTTTATATTTTGCTCTTTGTGCTTTACATCTCTCGGAAATCACTGAGTCACTTTAGAGGAATTTTCTTTCCATCTGTGCATAGTACTCATTGTGCGTATATACTATATTCAGTCAATTTCTTATGCTTAGATGTTTAAATACTTTCCAGTATTTTTCAGTGATAATTAGGAATATTGTTAGAAACATATTTTGAGGTTCATTCCAAGATGTGAGGTTGCTGGGTTCAAGGTTGCTGTGCTCTATATAAGATGTGAACATTTTTTTCTATTGTGTTCACACCAGCAGCAGGTGAGAGTGCCTGTTTTTCCACAGCCTGCCACAGAATATTTGGTTGTGCCTTATAATTTGTGCCAATCTGATGCATGAGAGCCATCAAGTCCTGACTTGTTCAGTATTTTGGCAATAAGGCTTAAACTTTCTCTTTGGAAGGGTGTCTGGTACATTTTCTTGGTCCTCTTCACACCCCTCTTCTTGCTGAACTTCCCCTTTAATGCTTTATGTGCACTCAGGCTTGTAGGTGCTTGTCAGTTAAAGGTAACTAACTTAAAGGACAGTATATCTCTTGTTTCCTAATACTGCTCAAGGTTTAAGATGTGTAGATTTATGTGCTATATGTATGTTGGTTTTTTTTTATTTTGGGACTGGTATGGGAATGGTAATGTCAAGATCTGAAATCAGGTAATCATTATTGTTCTTCAGTCCTAGAAGTCCTAGTTGCAAACTTTTATAAACTTAAAGGTAGCTTATTTGTAATCTCATTCTGACTTGTTGTGGGACTATTCGGATATCTTGCATTTTTTGCTTTTCTTCACATTAGCTGATAGGTAGTAAGGGATTAGTGGAATGACAAATTATTTTATGTGTTTTGTCCAAATTTCACTTGTATCATTAATGAAGAATGAAGTCTTATACAGCTGTTCTTATCTACTATCTTCTCAACTTTATAAAAATTACAGATTATTTACCCAGCAATATTGTTTATGTGGTTTACTTAATTTTTTAGAAAGGACAACTGGGCAGACCTATCTTGGATGTGCCATATTGGAATGCAAAGCCAGCTCCCATGCCTAACATTGGATCAAAGTATGGAAGAAAAGCCACTTGGATAGGTGCAAGTGGGGACCAGACCTTCTTACGAATTGATGAGGCACTTATTAATTCTCATGTACTTGCTACATCAGAAATTTTTGCCAGTAAACACATAATAGGTAATACTAGCAACAAACATATCCTATCCCCAAAACCTTTATCATGATTGATAGTAAATGGTTTCTTTCCCTATGATGAATACAGTCATTTAGCTTTTGTTTTTTCTGTTTATATAAAACTAAATGAAGCATCTAAGATTATGTGTATCTTTGCACTTGAAGAATGGAATAATTGAGAAAACCAGAATATTCACTGGTAGATATATGAGCTAAATTGAAGTATGATAAAACATACTGGAGTGAGGAGTTTTTCTGTGTTGTTGATTGTTAAGTAAATAATAGAAATTAATTTTCATGGGATATTATAATGATCAAACTTTTAAATTTCGTTGAAACCAAGATAACACTTCATACTTGTGTCTATGATGCCATGAATAATTGCATAATGGAATGGTGTAGTGTAGGGATTAGGAGCATGTGTTATAGATTTAGATAGCCAGAGATAGTCCTAATTCTGCCATTTAAAGATTTTTTTACTTAAGCTCTTAAGTATATTTTACCTGTGAAATGGTAATACTATTACATACCTTACATGTTTATATTAAAGTTATACATATTATCTCATTAGGTCTGGTACCTGCGTCTATATCAGAACCTCCACCATTTAAATGTCTTCTGATAAATAAAGTGGATGGGAGTTGTAAAACTTTTAATGATTCTGAGCAGGAGGATCTGCAAGGATTTGGTGTGTGTCTTGATCCTGTGTATGATGTAATTTGGAGGTAAGCGTATGTATTTATAAAATGTACATTTCATCAAATTATCGTCATTTAGTAACATAAAACTCTTATATATGCAGATTTTTCACACACAAGAACTCTCTTACTTATTAACTTTTATTGCAGCCATGCACAGCACCTTACAATATAGGGTTGTGAGAAGGAGCATGTATTCTGAGCTGTTCTGCCTACGTTTATGCCAGCTCCATAATTTGCTTTCTCTTTCACCTTGGAGAAGTTATTTTGTCCTTTGTGTCTCCATTTTTCTCTTTTATGAAATGGGATTAATAATACTGTAGAGGCACATAGTAGTTGTTTAGAAATGTTTCTACTATTATTATAATTATTAGTTTTACTTCAGAGATTGTTGTGCCTGTTATTTTTTTGTCAGTAATCTTTTCTGTATTGAGTAGAATTTATTTGTTTCCATAAACATTTATTACTTAGAAGACAGTATGCGAACAATACAGAATAAATAAGAAAGTTGAGTCTACTCTTTAGGAATGTGAATAATAAAATACTCCAGAAAATATAGTAATACAGAGATAGACAAAGGTATACAAGAGAATCAATAAAGAAATGATATTGTACTTGTTCTGTGTGATTTTTTTTTTTTTTTAATACTGGGAGTCAAACTCATGGCCTCACACTTGCCAGGCAGGCATGTGCAGCTGAGGTACATCCCCAACCTTGATACTTTACTTGTTTAAAACTTGTGGTGTGTTATATGTAGAAGAAAAAACAAAAGTTGTATTTTTCAGTTATTAGCTTCAGGAATCAGTAGGAGGGGAAGTATAACCCTCTGCTATTATACTGGCTTACCACAAGGCTGAACATAGTTTTCTTCCCTCTTGCTGTATTTATTCAGCTGTGTTTATTCCTAGTAGATAGGAATTCTGGTATTGAAAGTTCTGACCAAGCCTGCTTATATTTCCATCAACAGCCATTGTTTCTTTTAATTATGAGGTTTCCATTCAGAATGTAGGAATTATAGCATTTCTCAGGTGGTTAATCAGCTCACTTTGTTATTTGAGTGTTCCTTGAGAACTCCTAGAGGCCATGAATGGAGGTGAATAGTGCTTTTACATCTCTGTAGTAGCATTGTGCAGGGTAGATTAAATAAGGAGAGACCAGGGTATACTAACAACCGTAGTTAAAGTGTCCTCAGTGGGATGGAATATAGGGCCTAGAAAGGGGAGAAGCCCGGTGTGGTGGCACATGGCTGTAATTTCAGCACTTGGGAGGCTGAGGCAAGAGGATCACCGTGAGTTCAAGGTCAGCCTGGGCTACATAGTGAGTCCAGGCAAGCCTGAACTATATGTGTATAGCAAGACCCTATTTCAAAAAAACAATTAAAAACAATAATAAAAACAGAAAGGAGAGTAGTATTTGTAAAGGTAGAATTGCTTGCAATTATTTACTGAATAGAAGTCTACAGGTCTTAATTACCAAAACAGGCTCTGATTTGGACTTAGGTATCAGCTGTTATTTGCTTGTTTACTTACTTTTGTTTTGTTTTTGGATTTTTTTTATTTTTTAAAATTTTTTTCTATTTTTTGGTGGTGCTGAGGATGGAACCCAGGGCCTTATGCATGCAAGGCAAGACCTCCACCATTGAGCCACATCCCTAAATGTTCTGTTTTTAAATAAAGTACATTTACATTAGCAAAATAAAAATTGGCAATGTGGAATTTGTTTCTAGATGCATTTAAGTTAGAGCTTAAAGTATAACTAAGTTCAGGAATTAAAAACTTGCTTGAGAACTGTTTCACTAGGATTTTAACAGAACTCTGAAGTATGATATCTAGCTAATTGAACCTTATCTTTTTAACATATGGTGGTAGCAGAATATTTTTGCAAGATATTTCTCAAATCGAACTGCTAAGTCAAAACATAGACTTCTAAGTTGTTAATGTAGTAAACTTCAACACTTGCTGTGCATAAGAATCCTTATTTTCTCATACCATCATTATCAGTGGACAGTACCATTATGGTTTTCAAATCTTGCTACATTTTTCCATATATAATACTAAGTCTATATTACATGGTAAATAAGGAATGATGTACAATGAGTAAGATGGTCAGTGCCCTTGCTTTTATGCAAATCAGCTTGTTAGTGGAGATAGAGACTACATGAAGACAAATAATGTACTTTGCTAATCTTGCTAAGGGAAAAGAGTGCTGTAATTCAGGATAACCAAAGTGTTGTCTCTTATGTACAGCTAAGGCAATATAAATTAAAACCTTGAAATATTAAAAAAAAAAGCAGGAATTTGCAGAATTAGAAAGAGTATTCCAAGTAGGGAAAGCATAGTAGGCCCAAGTGTGCTCATATAAGCAAAGGCTGGATAGCATTTTAGGAATTTGAAGAAAGCCAGTAGAGTTAAAGCATTACAAATGAGTGGCATGAAGTGAAATTAGAGAGCTAGGCAGGATAAGGAAATGTAGGACTTTATAGACTAGGTTAAGACATTTACATTTTCTTCAAAATAAGAAAGCCTTTGCAGGAATTTAAGTAGGAAATGATATTGAGATTATACTTAGTATGGAAAAAGGATCAGAAGGAGGCATGGTGGTAGAAGCTAATGCATAAATGCAAAGGAAAGACGCTAACTTGAGGTAGTAGGGAAGATGCAAAGTAGAATTGAACTAGATTTGTTTGTGTTTTGAGGGTAGTCAGCATGACACCCAAGGTGTTCTGACTTTGACATTTGAGTAGATGCTGGTGCTATTAACTGATTCAGGCAAGGCAGAGAGACAAGTTTTTGTCAAGACTTCCATTTTTGACATAATGAATTTGCGATGTAAGTGAAGATATTAAGTGGTAATCAGATAAATGAATCAGGCTTCAAGGACTGGGATAGACTAAAGATAATGACTTTGAAAATTTTTATTGATAGGTTATATCTAAAGCTGTGAGTTGGTTACGTTCACTTAGAGAGGGAATAAAGATTGCAAAGAGAGTCTTGGGCCAAGCCCTGACAACTTCCAAAATTTAGAAGTCAGGTAGAGAGGAAAACTCATTAGAAGACAGAAAATCAGAGAACTATAAGAGAAACCCAGGAGTGTGTACTGTCATTGAAATAAGAAACAGAGATAGTTCCAAAAGAGAAGTTATTTTTTGATGTTGAGTACTGCTAAGGGGTTGTCCAAGTTGATGATCAAAAATTCCATTGGACTTGGTTACTTAAAAGTTACTCATTACATTGAGAAGAGTAATTTTATCCAAGCATGAGATGTACAGATTAGATTGATGTGGGTCAAAGAGCAAATGGGAATATTCATTTCTGAAATTGGGTAAACTAGATACTTTGATGGACTCTATACTTAAATGAACAAACTCATATTTTATACGTTGCTTGGCATTCAGCTAAAAAAAAAAATCACAAATATCTTGTCCCTGTTTCCCAAGCTCATCCTCATTTCAAAAAGGAAAACCAATATGAAAACAGAATCCTATCTCCACTGAGTGACCCTTAAACAGAAACCATCAGCATATGTGAAAAATAGTATTACACTAAGGGCAAATTCTGACATCAGCCTGGTAGTTTAGAAAACTGGCATTGTGTCAGCTGCACAGTGTAGAACTCATCTTAGAATTCTCAGATTAGGCTGTTGGGTGCTTGAGTATTGCTCGTGCATATCAGTAATGCCCCTTTGATCGCCTCTCGGCCTTTTGGCTAAGATCAAATGTAGTAATGCCCCTTTGTCTCCAGAAGAACGCTGGTGAAATCTTTACCAAAAGGCCCTCTCCCTTTAGGTCTTCAAGTTTTTAAAGAAGTAAGATTTAGTCAAATTAGAGCTCAGGGTCTAAGATTGCTTATTTTAAAGTTTTCTGGGGAAGTTCAACAGAACAAGCAGCAAGATCAAATTAATATCTTGAAATTATTAGCTGTATAAATTTTGTACACATGGTTTAAAAAAATAAGTTAACCAAAATGAGCAAATAAAGAGTTTCAGAATGAGACTTTAAGTGATGAGTCATGTTTGAAAACCAGTGAGCCAGTACCTTTACAAATGGTTTCTTCTTTGGAGATGAGGAGGTGTTTGGTATTGAACTGAGGGCCTCCTGTATGCCAAGTACTAAAAATATGGAGAGACAATATTGAAAGACATGGACGTATAGATATTTGAAGATTTAGTAAGAAAAATTTAAGAGAAATCCAAGAAATAAATATTAGAGATTAGAGTCCCTGAAGGAGAAATTAGAAATGATAGACAAACAGTATTTGCAAAGGTAATGCCTAAGAATTTTCCAGAACAAATAAAACTTTGAATCATCACATACTATAAATTATTTGTTTCCATTATCTACAACTAAGAGACAATGTGATGAAATTGTAGAACACCAGAAATCAGAGAAAATCTTAAAAGCACACAGAGAAACAAATCATGACATAGAAAGGAACAATAATTAGATTTTTATAGGACTTTTCAAAAGCAGTGATACAATGATAGCAGTGCTTTGAGTTACAGAAGCTACCATTATAGAATTAATTTCATACTAAATAACTATTTTAAATATTTTTAAATGTCATTTTAAATTGTGGTTAAAAATATAGAGTTTATCATCTCAATCATTTCTAAGTGTATAGTCAGTAGTGTTAAATATATTCATGTTGTACAGAACTCTAGAAATTTCTGGTGTCTTATAAAATGGACATGCTGTACTCATTGAACAATTTCTCATTTACTTCTGCCCAACTCATAAAAGAGATCAGGAAATGAAAACTTTTTTGAGGATAACGTTAGGTAAGTAATAAGACAAATATAGGACAATGTTGGGAGATCACTGTGAATTCCTTATACTTTTTGTTATACTATTAGAAAGGTTGAATGATCTGCGTTTGTTTTATTTATGCTTTCTTTTTGAGAACGGGGCATGTGTCTCACCTATTTTTGCTGTAAGGTCATTTTCTCTAATTGCTTTATGGGACATCTTATTATGGATATTGTAATTTTGTCTCATATGTGTAGTTCATCTTTCCTTTTTTTAACTTTTTAAAAAAATTTTTAGTTAATTTTTTTTTGAGACAGTATCTCATATGTAGTCCAGGCTAGCTTTGAACTCATTTTGATCCTCCTTCCTCAGCCTCCCAAGTGCTGGAATTACAGGAATGTGCCACCACACCAGCCTTTCCATAATATTTTCTTTCAACTTGTTTTTTGTCTTTAAACATTTCAATGAGGTTTTTGCTGTACAAGAGCTTCATATTTATATGTATGCATTAAATTTTTTGGTGTACAGTTGCTGTATTTATGAAGCATTATAATCTTTATTATTGAAATTATTTTGTTTAATTGTATATTTAGTTTATGTATCTAATAAGCTATACTTTTCATGTTTAAGTTATCATATTATTTATTTTCTTCACATTGTCAATTATATTGTAGAAATTTTTTTAATGAAACTACATGTTGAGGTGCTATAATTATTCTATTTCTTGAAAGGTTTCGACCAAATACCAGAGAACTGTGGTGTTACAATGCAGTAGTTGCTGATGCCAGACTTCCCTCTGCAACAGACATGCAGTCCAGATGTAGTATTCTAAGCCCTGAACTTGCCCTACCAACAGGATCAAGGGCTCTTACCACTCGATCTCATGCAGCTTTGCACATTCTAGGTAGGGTTATTATTTGCTGTCTGGTTAATCTGCACTGATGAGTGCTGTGCTGAGGGTTAGGGTTTGTTTTGTTTAGAGTATTTACATTTGTATGTCATTCTGTCATTTTTGTTAAATAGTAATGTGCTAGGTACAAAAAAATGACATGTGACCTATAACAACACCGTGAAAGATGCTTAGATACAAATCAATCCTGGATATGATTTTCCAAATAGTACAGTCTTAAAAGCAAAAAGTTTGTTTAACTTGAATATATAAACTTTTAGACACATAGATCAACTATTCAAATATATAATTAAATTATATACAAAAATATAAAATGTTATTTTATATTTTATATTTCTTACATCACATAGATCCTGTAACGTATCAACCTGACTCCTATTTAATTACTTCGAGATGTAGCACTTTTGCAATGTGTATTTTTTGTTATGGGAAATATTATGTCAACCTACATAGCTATCTATTGTCTTGCTTTTTTGAGTGTGTTGGGAAGGGGTTCAGCCGGATCTTCAAACTAAACTGCGGGCCCAACTCTTGCCCATTCTATTTTTGAGACAAAGTCTCTCTAAATTGCCTAGGCTGAGTTCAAACTTGTAATCCTCCTAAGTCTCTGAGATCACAAGTGTATGCCACCACATCGGCCTATTTTGTTGTGTTTAAAAATGATCCTTGGACTGGGGATGTAAGCTGGTCATGGTTTAGATCCTCAGCTATACTGAAAAAAATGAAAGACAAAGCTCTAAAATTTACTTTTGTTTATCTAGCATTTGCAATTATGAAATCACATGCTATATCTAAACATACTAGATAAAAAGTAGAATTTTACAAATCAAACTAAAGTATTTCAGGCAGTTGAAATAACTTCCAGCAGACTCAAAGATTAAGTGACTCCAATTTTCAGAGATTCAGATTAGCATAAAACTTGTGTACTATATATTTAAATGTGCTAATTACCCACTTCGAAGAAATTATTTATTGGTTGTTAAATATTCTCCATGACACACTGTTCCATTCAGAGTTTACTTATATTAATCCCCAGTAGCAGTGATGGCTAACCTGTTAGAACTTACACAAACAGACTGCTGTAGCATGTGTGTCATAGGTTTGCCACCACTGTTCTACAACATTTAGTATTATTAATGTTACAGGAAAGTTTTATTTCTGCGAATTGAATTTTATTTGTTGTTTTAGGTTGTCTGGATACCTTGGCTGCTATGCAAGACTTAAAAATGGGCATTGCAAGTACAGAGGAGGAAACTCAAGCAGTAATGAAGGTTTATTCCAAAGAAGATTATAGTATAGTAAATAGGTTTGAAAGTATGTATATATAAATTTATGAAATATTATGCTATAACTGAAATACATTTGGATATTTTAAAACACAGATTATTATTTATATCTTTTAGGTCATGGAGGGGGCTGGGGCTACTCTGCCCATTCAGTAGAAGCTATACGTTTTTGTGCTGACACTGATATTTTACTTGGTGGTCTTGGTCTATTTGGAGGTAGAGGAGAATATACTGCTAAAATTAAGGTAAAGTTAATTTACACTTTTATCCTGTTTTGTTGAAGGTGCCGGTTTTTATGTAGTTTATTATTTAAAGTTTCCTTTTAATTTTCTTTTTAACTTAATTTACTTATTGTTAATGCCTCCTTTTCAAAAGAGCTAGAGGAAATATTGTTAAAGTCTTATGCAATAATACTAAATCAGTGACATTAAAAAATCTAGGGAAGGGTAAGAAAGAGGAGGAAAGAAAGGAAATGAAAAAAAGAGTTGAGATGTATTATGTACATTTACCAGCTCCCCATGAGAAATGTAGTCATCATATACTGACTGCAAACACGTATTAATAAAAAATAAGAATTGAAAAAATAAAAAGTCAGTAAGGGAAAAAATTAAAGAAAATGATATTTTAGTAATTTAAGACTGAGGAGAGACTGGCAGTCAGTCTCAATCCTTTGTGCTGAACTTCCCGGTAATCTAGAAATAGCAGTACCTTTTTATGTGGCTACATTCTTATAATTATTTTAATGATGGGTACAACTATTTTGATGCAGGGACATTTTGTTATAGCTAATGTGTTTATAACATCTGTAATGCCAAATACTATATAAATAGACATCATCACTCTAGGCGTTGGGACTCGTGATAAGGTGATGATAAAGTAGAGGGGATGGAGTCCATCTGATAAGCAAACTGAAAATAATTAAGAGTAGTAAATTTGTTGTACCACAAAGGACTAGAAATTATCTTAAGCAAAATATATGTCCACTCTCTGAAAATTTACCACAAGCCTAAATATTGTGCTTCTCAAGTTATGTAAACTTTGCTCTTTTTTTTTTATTAGTACATGTTTGTAGTATTATGCTTACATTCCTTGTGAGAAGTTGGTAAATGTTCATAACACATCTTAATTGCTGTTTCTTACCTGTTTCTCTGCCCTCTCTTTCCTCTTCCATTTATATCTTGTTTCCCTTTCTGCTTGAGAAAGATCTATCTCCCTACTTCCTACATACCTGTTTTTATTTTGCTTTTTATTTGTATTTTTGGTTTCTCATATAAGAGAATAAGCCATGTGATATTTAAGCTTGTGTATCTGATTTATTTCCAATCAAAAGACATAGACTGGCAGAATGGATCAAGAAGCAAGATCCAAGAATATACTGCATACAAAAAACACATTTAAGTAAATAAGCAATTCTTGGACTGAAAGTCAAAGGATGGAAAACAATACTCCATGCAACAGGAACACAGAAAAAAGCATGGGTAGCTATTCTGTTTGCAAACAAAGTGAATTTCAAGCCAAGATTGATTAAGAGAGATAAAGAAGATTATTACATCCTTGTAATAATTTAAGAGAAATAATTTAAGAGGAAGAGATAACTGCACAAAATATAGTTGCACTGAATGATATTAGACAAATATTAATACACATAAAATAATCAAATAAGCAATAGCACAGTTGTAATGGGGGACCTTAGTATACTCCATTGTCACAAAGCGATACACCAACTAGACAAAAAGTCAGCAAAGGAATAACAACTGTATCAAACATACATGCACAAATAGACTTTAATAGACATTTACAAAGTGGTGATTGTCACAGAGTGATCCACCCATCATTAAAATACACATGCTTCTCAGCTACAAATGAGACTATTCTCTAAAATAGACCATATACTAGTCCACTGAACATGGTTGAATAAATGCAGAGGAATTGAAATGATCCCATGGATGTTATCTGACCATAGTGCACTAAAATTAAAATTAATGGTAAAAGAAATGGCTAAATCACCATAAACACATGGAAATTAAATAGCACCCTTTTGAACAACCAGCGGATCATGGATGAATTTTTTTTTTTAATTTTAAAGGGGGTGAAATTAAACACAACAAAACGTTGTGACCTGCACCTTGCGGTTGGCTCAGGGTGCCAGGAGAACGAGGAGCTCCTCCCCTCTCTGGGGGGCAGCTATGAGCCTGCCGGCACACAGGCTGAAAATTGAATATCTCATGTTGTCCTGTCTCCTGTCCCCTGTCCCGCCCCCCCTTAGCAAGTGGGAGCCAGTTAACTACACATCTTGTGAAAACATTGGCTATGTTATTTAGTATAAGCTCCCCATATGCAAAGATATGGACAACCATTTGGAAGAAAACAAGAGACAATATGACAGACAGTAAAGATCTCTGGTTGTCTAGCTTTGAAATTTATGCTTTCTTATGTCCTGTTCTTGTCCTGAGGTGCCAGGGTCTCTCTCCTTCGGGCTGCCGAAAGTCTGCCACACTCACAGCCACCCCCCAGAGAGGGGAGGAGCTCCTTGTTCTCCCAGCACCCTGAGTCAACCACATGGTGCAGGTCCCAAGGAGCTAGGGTCTCTCTCCTTCAGACCGCCAAAAGTTGGCCACACTCTCAGCCGCCCCCAGAGAGGGGGGAGTTCTTTGTTCTCCTGGCACCCCGAGTCAGCTGCACAGTGCAGGTCCCGATGCACCAGGGTCTCTCTCCTTCAGGCTGCCCAAAGTCTGCCACACTCTCAACCGCCCCCAGAGAGGGGGGGAGTTCCTTGTTCTCCCGGCACCCCGAGTCAGCCACACGGTGCAGGTCCCCATGTGCCAAGGTCTCTCTCCTTCAGGCTGCGGAAAGTCTGCCACACTCTCAGCCGCCCCCCAGAGAGGGGAGGAGCTCCTTGTTCTCTCGGCACCCTGAGTCAACCTCACTGTGCAGGTCCTGATGCACCAGGGTCTCTCTCTTTCAGGTTGCCAAAAGTTGGCCACACACTCAGCCGCCCCCCAGAGAGGGGTGGAGCTCCTTGTTCTCCTGGCACCCCGAGTCAACCGCATGGTGCAAGTCCCGAGGAGCCAGGGTCTCTCTCCTGCAGGTCCCCGAAAGTCCACCATATTCACCTGCTATTTCTTTCTGATGAATTGACCATTTCCAAATTTTTGAAATGGCCAACAGACCACAGAAAGAATTCTCTGTAGGCTCCTGTTTGAAACCAGCAGCTATAGCAATCTGCTGGCCTTGCTTCAGGGCCATCACGGATGAAATTAAAGAAGAAATTAAGCAATATCTACAATCAAATGAAAATGCAGATACAATATACTGGAACTTGTGGGACACAATGAAAGCAGTCCTAAGAGGGAAATATATAGCAGTGAATTTTCACATCAGAAAACAGAATGAGCACAAATAACCTAATGTTGTACCTTAAGCTTCTAGAAAAAGTAGAACAAGTCAAGCCCAAAACATAAAAGGGAGGAAATTATAAAGATCAGAGCACAACTTAATGCAGTTGAGACTAAGAAAACAGGAAAGAAAAGGCTTAAAATGGTGAAGTCATTACAGATCTGTGGAAATTGAGAAGATCATCAACACCTACTTCAAAATCTTTACTCACATAGGATGGAAAACACAGAAGAAATGGACAGGTTCCTAGGAATGTATGAATTACCAAATCTGAATCAAGAAAATATAAAATTTCTGAATAGCCCAATATCAGCTAATAAAATTTAAAATATAACTAAAAGCTTACCAACAAAGAAAAGGTCAGGTGCTGATGGATTCATGGCTGCATTCTGCAAAAAAACTAGAATTTTAGTGCGAATATTCCTCAAGCTGTTTAATGAAATTGAAAGGGAAGCAGTTGTTCCTCACACATGCCTGGAGGCAAGTATTACCATGATACCAAAATCAGAGAAAGACCCAACCGAAAAGGAGATCTATAGGCGAATCTCCCTAATGAACATAGATGCAAAAATTCTCAATAAAATATTAGCAAACAAAAACAAATAAATCATCAAGAATATTATATAGCACAACCAAATGAGATTCATCCCAGGAATGCAGGGATGGTTCAACATACACAAATCAATAAATGTAGTATACTGTATCAACACATAAAGACAAAAATCACATGATCATCTCAGTAGATACAGAAAAGGTTTTTGATAAAGTCCAATACTCATTCATGATAAAAACCTCTACAGAAAATGGGAATAGGTGGTCTATACCTTAATCTGATAAAAGCCCTCTATGACAGACCAACAGCCAACATCATACTAAATGGATAAAAACTGAAAGCTTTCACCCTAAAATCAAGAACAAGACAAGGATGTCCACTATCACCATTCCTATTCAGTATAGTTTGGAAATATTAGCAAGAGCAATTGGACAAAAGAGAAATAACTAAAGGGATAGAAAAGGAAGAAGTTAAATTATCATTATTTGTAGATGACATGATACTCTACATAGAAGTCCCCCAAAACTCCACCAAAAAACTACTAGAGTTAATAGGCAAATTCAGTAGGGCAGCTAGATACAGAGTCAGCACTCAAAAATCTATAGGATTCCTGTATGCAAACAACAAACTCACTGAGCGGGAAATTAGGGAAAAAATACTTTTTGCAATAACATCCAAAAAATGAAAAACTTAGGAATCAATCTAACAAATGTTGTAAAAGATCTATACATTGAAAATTACAGTATTCTGAAAAGGGAGATTGAGGAGAATATCAAAATAGGGAGATATCACTTGCACATGGATAGGAAGAAAACTGTTACACAGATGTAATGCACTTGTCATCAAAATGTCATTAGGATACCTCACAGGTCTAGAGAAAACATTCCTAGAATTATTTTGGAAACAAGAGACCTAGAATAGCAAAGGCAATCCTGGGCAACAATGGCAAGGCAGGAGGCATCAAAATCCCAGATTTGAAATTATACTACAAAACTACTCTGATAAAATCAGCATGGTACTTATTAAAAAGAAAAAACAAAACAAAAAAAAAACAGATCTGAGGATTGGTGGAACAGATTAGAAGATGCAGACACAACTACAAAGACATTTAGCCACCCTATCTTTGACAAAGGGTCCTAACATATTTGCTGAAAAAAAAATAGCCTCTTTAATAAATGGTGCTGGAAAAATTGGCTTTCCATATGCTAGAGACTAAAACTAGACCCATGTGTATCACTGTGCACTAATGTCAAAATGTGTCAAAGCTCTAAAAATTAAAACAGAAACACTAAATCTACTGGAGGACAAGGTATGTAGAAATTTTGAAGGCAGGGAGTTCATGAACAAAACCCAAATTGCACTGAAAATGCTTCAAAGCATTGACAAGGGGATCTCATCTTATTAAAACATTTTTGCACAGCAAAAGAAATCACCAACATAGTGAAACTACAACTTGCAGACTGGGAAAAAATTTTAACCAGTTGTCCCTCTGACACAGGACTGACATCTAGAACATACAAAGAATTTTTAAAAAATCAGAACCTCCAAATTCAAAGACCCAGTCCAAACATAGACATTTGAGATAAATACACATTTCTCAGATGAAGAAATACAAATAACAATATGAAAAAATGTTCATCACTGGTCATTTGAGAGATGCAAATTAAAACAACACTGAGATTCCACCTCACCCTAGTAAGAATGGTGATCATCAAGAAATCATTAACAAATGCTGGTGACAGTATGGGGAAAAGGAATCCTTTTCCATTGTTGATGAAGGTATAGACTGATAACAACCATTGTGGAAATCAGTATGGAGATTCCTCAGAAAACTAGGTTTGAAGGTCCAAATCAACCCAACTATTTCTCTTGTAAATATTCTCCCAGAAGAAGTAAAAATATCATACCACGGCAATATATGGCTACCCATATTTATTGTAGCACAATTTTTTTTATTTTGAAGAGAATAAAACCAAATGAGAGAAAATAAAATGGGGCCAATCAAAACAAAAGGATGAACATGGTTCATGGTTTAAAACCACGATAAAAGGTGATCAACAGTGGTTACCATAATGTCTCTTGTTATCTTCAGTATAATTGCTCGTATCATCAGGCATAATAAAATTGAACATAGCAGTACAGAACAAAATCAATAAAAACAAAACATTGGAGACATTATAGGACTTCAAAAGGAGATAATAGTCAAACCAGAATGAGTATCATAGTGAATCATGTCTTCAAAGTAGTTGCCTATACTCTCAGACTTGATACTATCAAGCAAAACAGATTTGAATAAAATCAGTCAAAACAAGACTGAAAGCAATACAGGGCTTCAAATTAAGTTAATAGGAAATCAAAAATGGTTACTATAGTATATCCTACTATCTTTGGAATAGTTGCCCTTGTCATCAAATCTAGTACAAGTAGACAAACTGGAACAGAATATAACCAAACTAAACAAAACAATGAAAATAATACGTGTTTCAAATCATGATACAAGATTTAACAATGGCCACTGCCTTCCCTTTCTAGGCAATTCCTCCCCTTTCACTTTCACAGGGTGCATTGTACATTTTGTATCCCACTAACTCCTTTATTTTTAGATTAGGGGGGCAACCTGCTATTTAACTAAGTGATTCTGTCTGAACCTTTTTACCGCTGAGTGTGATCTTAAGTTGTATCCATTTACCTACAAGAGCCTCAAGATTTTCCTTCCTTATAGCTGAGTAGTTCTCCATTGTATAAAAGTCTTATGTCTTTCCAACCAATCTGTGGCTGATGGGCGAGCTACCCCCACTTTTTTCTGGTTCTTTTTCACATAGAGCATTATTTTCTCATCTTTGACTTTCAGTCGATAAATCTTCTTTCAGGTTAATTATATTCCTTACATAGAGCATCTTGATGGACCCTGTCTCCTGATCCACTTTACCTGTGTTTTTTTTTTATTAGTGTATCGAGACCATCCATGTTAGCAATTATGGCCAACCTTCTCTGCCTCATCTCTCTACCATGCTATTTTTCTGCCGTTGGTTGTCTACTTTTCTCTTTCATTCCAATGTCTGCCCCATTCAGTGAGCCTCCTCTGTCACTGTTCTTGAAACCATGGTCTTTTTTCTCTCTCTCAAGAATGTCCTTGAGTATTTTTTGTAGGGTTGGATTGGTGGTCATGAACTCCCCCAGTTCCTTTTTGTGTTGTAGCACAATTGTTAATAGCTAAATCTTGGCAATAATTCAAATGTCCATCAACCAACCAAGGAATAGATAAAAAAGATGTGGTCTTTTTTTAAATAATGGAGTACTACTCAGCCATAAGGAAAGATAAACTTGAAATTTTTACAGGTAAATAGATGCAATTTGAGACCATACTCATAAGCAAAGTAAGTCAGACTCTCATGTGTAAACATTGTATTGTCTCCCTAGTGTAAAAAACAGACAGAATTGAGGCCAGGGGTATAGCTCAGCTTCATAAGCACCTGCCTGGCAAAGTATGAGGTCATGAATTCGAACCCCAGTACCAAAAAAAAAAAAACCTGGAAGAGTAAATAGAATCCAAACTGTGCAATAGATATTATGAAAGCGAAAGGGGAAGACACTGTTCAAAAGGAAAAAAATAATTGGTATGAGAAAGGGAAAAGAAAGAAGCAAAAGATTAAAAAAAGAATAAAAGCCAGAGCCTTGTAGGATCCCTACAAGATCCCATCAGAACTCCATGCCAATACCTTTCTGACCTTATGTTATTCTAGTTGCTTCTGTATAATCTTGTCACATTGGCCTGCTTATTGTTTCCCAAATATGTCAAGCTTCAGAACTTTGTATTTGCTATTCTGACGACTGTTTGCCACTCTTCAGTACCTGCATGGTTCACTTCTTAGCACTTTCAGACTTCACTCCTAGTGAGCCTTACCACAAACTCACACCCCGTAGCCTTCATTTTTTTTTTATTGCATTGTTTATCCTGTATGTTCAGTTCTTAAACTGTACCTGGCATACAACATGTGTTCAGATAGTTTTGAATGTAAGAAAAGCCAAATCAGGGTCAAATCTTTATGGATCTTTACATCATGCTATGAAGAAAATATGAAAACATGAAAACATTCAGATTAAGAAAGGATACTTATTTTCCCGAGTACTAGGAGTCATAAAAGAAAAGCAAAACTCTTCACTTTCATTGTCCATGAGCTAAGACAAGGAGACAAAAGACTTAAAAAGACTGGTCATCATAGTAATGTTCAGCCAGCAGTAGGGTTATAATTTCATTGGAGATAGAATGATGATGACAGATAAACAGAAAGGAATTATTCTAGGAATTTTGCCGGAGTAATCAGGTGAATGAAAATACCACTAAATAGAGCTAGGAAGACAAGAAGAAAAAAAGATGAATAATTTTAGAAATAGTAAGATCAAGTTATAGGGGGGAGGGCATTGTTCAGTGACTGTTTGGAAAATCTAGGCTCAGACCGATTTCCCAGTCAAAGCATGTAACTCAAAATTTTAGACACCTAGCACAATACCTGTTTGGTACATTTTAATACATTTTTAATATTTTACCTGTCTTTTGTAGTTCACCTACATAATTCTCTAAAGAAAAGAGGCTTTTTAAAAAATACATACTAATTCATCAAAAAATTCTTCCCTCATACTCCACCCTTGTTCTTGGTTAATCTAATACTTATTTCCCATTTGAAATCTTCTCTCTTTTTTCTTTATCTAGACTGTGGTTCTTCCCCTTTTGTAACCATGTTTTTATGCTCTACATCTTTTCTTTTTCCATGCCACATTACTTTTACCTTCTTTATACTTCAGTGTATGTTGAATGCTCACAAAATTATAAACACATATTTCAGCAGATTTACAGAACGAATGATTGGGAAAAAATTGTTTTTCCTTTTTCTCCAGCTGTTTGAATTGGGTCCAGATGGAGGGGATCATGAAACTGATGGGGACCTTCTTGCAGAGACTGATGTGTTGGCTTATGATTGTGCTGCTAGGTAAAAATTGTGTTAAGTATAATTTTTACATAATCAAAGTTTAAAATTTATTATAAAGTATAAATATAATTTTAAAAGGGCTTTCTAATACTCTGCTATATATGTGCTTGAGAAATTAAATGGTATACTGTCATGCCTAATCTAGGAGTGGGATACTTCAGAAAAACTTGCTGTTAGATGATTTCATCCTTGTGCAAGAATCATGGAGAGTAATTACACAAACTTGCATGAGATAGCCTACTACACAGTTTGACCCTAGGATATAGCCACCATTCTGTGTGTGGTCTCTTTGACTAAGATATTATTATACAGTGTGTTACTGTATTAGAAGATACAAGTATCATTTTTAAAGATGCTGCTGCATTAAAACTAGTATTCTTCATGGTATTGTTTCACAAGATAAATTGATTCAGCACTGAAGGTAAAATGGAAATATATATGTTTTGCAACTTATTTTGATGCATCTCTCAACACCTAATATATTACTCTTCTATTGAGTGCTATAATCATCTATCTGTAAATATATATATATATATATATATATATATATATATATATGACATACATAAAACACACAGCCTTAGCCAATACAATCCTTAGCTAAGGATTCTATTCTGAGAAATGGGTTGTTTGGTGATTTCATACTTGTGCAAAAAATCATACAGAGTACTTACACAAACCTAGATGGTATAGCTAGCTCCTACACACCTAGGCCATATGATATAGCCACTCTCATATACATGTATGCTATGATGTGTTAAATATTCATAGTAGGGCATAATTCAGATATCATCTCAGTAGTATAATAATGCACCAGTGTATCAGCCTTACTAAAAGTTTGAGATATCTTACTAAAATCCATATGTTTATTTATAAAGTTCATTAAGTAAGAGGGAACTAAGATTTTATCAGCCCTCTGTGTAATCCAAGGAATTATCTCAACACTGCTCTGATAGGTTAATGTTCAGAGTCAGGGAATATTATGATGGGAAAAAATACAAACTGAGTCTTGAAGTGATAGTAATACACTATACTTCCTAATAACTATTTTAAGAAAATATTGTAGAGTACGAATAGCCTTTTTCCTAGAGAAAATAAGTAAATTTCTGAAATAAGAATGATAATAAGGCATTGATTTTGCTTTTACTAGATACATACTTTGAGAATCTAAGAATGAATCTAAAGAACATGTTTCTTCATATTAGGCATTATTCAGTATTACAAGGGTTTTGGTAATCTTTAATGTTTTATACAAATGAATGCGAGGGAAAATTTCAGAAAAAGTTAATATGAGTTAGCTTTACCAAGCCTTAATAATCATTGGCATTTATTTTATGTATGTATGTATAGTTTTATGTATGCATTTTGTATTGGGAATGGAATCCTGAGCTTTTGCACTAACCTGCATTCTCAGCATCCTCCCCTACTTTTAATTTTTTTATTCATTTTTTAAATTTACTTTTTTATCATGCTAAAATGCCCAGTCTGAGCCAAAACCTGGGATCCTTCTATCTCAGATTCCTAGAGTGCTGGGATTACAGGTATATTCCATCACACCTGGCTACCATTTATTTTCGAGAATGTGACTATGGGTCAGATATAGTGTGTAGTTTCATGCATAGGGAATCATCAGATTTCCTTCATTAGCCTACTCACCAAGCCCAGACTCTTAAGGAAAACATTAGCATCTTTTTTTTTTACTTTCCACTTGTTACTCTTCTTCTTCTCCTATCACTAACAAAACAGGACAGCTTACTATTGCCTGAACCTCGTTTAAACATTTTTATTTCTGCAGATTCATTTGTAACATATAACATTCTCCACTTTCTTTAAATGCTCTTCCCTCAATTCTACTTATAACCAATTCCTTCTACTCTTTAAAACTATAATTTGCTTATGTGCTGCAACAGATTTCTCAATCTATCTATGACTTTTTTCTCTGTTTTTTGGGGGGAGTGGTACTGGAGATGGAACCAAGGGCTTAACATATTATAGGCAAATGCTGTTCCATTGAGCTACATCTGTTTCCACTCCCAGATTCATAAACATTTTTGTCTAATTAGTGTGAAATCCTCAGTTTCAAACACTACCTGAATTAATTCAGTCATCAGAACAACTGAATGAACTAGACATTTTCACCAGTTTTCAGACAAAGAAATGGAGACATGGAGATAAGGTAGCAGCTTGCCCTAAGTTCCCTAGTTACCAAGTCACAAAATCAGTCCTCAAACCAGTACACTTGACTTCAGCGCTATTTTTCAAACATGCTACCTCAAAAAGCACTTACACTGAATAAAGTAATTTTAAACTAAAGTTCAGATTTTACTTTTTTTGCAAAATTTGCATGCTTTTTAAAACATTAATTTAAAAGTGCCTTAATATGAAAGTTTAACAAGATTTAAGCATGTTATAGAATTCAGGAAGAGGGAAAAGCAAGACAGTTCTATCGCTATAGCACAGTAGCTGATATTTATGTCTTTGTGTGAAGACATTTCAAAAATAGAGTTATATTATCTAATGAGAATCTTAAGACATAATTTCACGATTTTTAGTATGTAGAGTTTCTTAAAAAATAAATGCATATGACAAGAAAGTACAAAGGGGCTGTCTTTGACTCACCAATTTTTCTCAGAGAAAAGTATGCAATGATGTTTGATGAACCAGTTCTTCTGCAAGCTGGCTGGTGGTATGTAGCATGGGCTCGAGTGTCAGGACCCAGCAGTGACTGCGGATCTCATGGACAAGCTTCCATTACTACAGATGATGGGTAAGCAGAACATTGAAGCTTTACTTTAGCGTCTCTCATTTTTATTTCTGTAATAATGTTGGAAGGCTTAAGAGGACTCAGTCAATAGGGTAAGTGCTTAGTATAACTAATTATACTAAAAGCATAATGCAGTTACTAAAACTTATTTAGGTAACCTCGTATGCCATATAGTCAAATATGTCAAATTAAGGTCTAGACAGAACAAGGAGGTAATTAATAAGACTACTATTCTTTGTACTTATGTGATAGTATTCATATATATATTTCTAGATATTAAATTGTTTAAAAGTTTTATTACCAAATTTGAAATTATAGAGAAAGTTCACCAGAATTAGTGAGGATTTTGGAGCCATAGAAAGGAAACATATTTGTAATTAAATTTAACAGTGTATATAAATAATTTATAGATTGGAAACCTTTTGTGGTATGTCACATATTTTAATGAAGTGCAGGAACATTTTACTACCTTCATGTACTGTATAAAGTAATTTGATACCCTCAACAACTTGGTGAACAATTATTAACCCTATTTTGAACTTAAAGGCCTAGAGAAACAAAAATGATTTGTTTAGATTCATGAGATTATCATATAACTGAGTTGAATCTGGTCCTGGATTCTGTTGAATCTAAATCAGCATTCTTTGTATTATTACTATGGGCAGAGTTATGAAATAGTATATTTCATTTTGATTCAAGTCAAAGCAGAGATGATAAGCAGAACAAAAAATCCATAACAACCAACTAACTTTTGATGTGAGTTCCTTATTGTTGAATATTCAAAGAGATTGCTGAAGGAAAATGAAATCTGTTTTCTGTATATCCCTTTCAACTTGTTCTAAGATCATGTGCTAGAATTGAGGAGACTGCTGTGACAGTGTACTGTATGGTTTCCATATCTGTTTCAGTCAAACTTGCAGTATCATGCTAGTTTGAGGCTAAAGCCTATAACACATTGAGTCAGGCTGATTTTATACTGTTGGTAAGTGGAAAAGTTGGTAAGTTGTTAAAAGTTTACTGATTTAGTGAAAACTGAGGTGGTGGTCGGTGGGGGCAGGACAGCTGCTCTCCTAGGAATTGCTGCTGATCTGGTTCAGTTACTTTATTTAGTGATTAACTGAATTAAGATCATGACAGTACTTTTTTATTTACTTACTTTATTTATATATTTGTTTTTGGCTAGAAAATAAGTAATTTTCATTAATATAAGATTTGAAAACATAACTGTTAATTCCTTTTGTTTTTTAATGAATCTTAGACCATGGCAATTTTGCTATCTTTTTTTTTCTCTTCCTAGGGTCGTTTTCCAGTTTAAGAGTTCAAAGAAATCAAATAATGGTACAGATGTTAATGCTGGTCAGATACCTCAGTTATTATACAGGTATTTAGCATACTCATAATTAATTAATGTGGAGTTTTCTGCTATAATAGTCATTATAAAATATATGACAATAAGAACTTATTGAAATATTTAATAAATTATACTGGTAGAAATGTAGACAGTATAACAAAGACATGCAATTCAGTGAATATTTTGTATATTTTTAAACATTTTCTACTTTACATTTCAACTTTACCTAATGACTCAGATTATCTGTATGTGCTAATAATATTTTCATAACATTTTTAAAATCTGCCTTTGATTTTCTTACCAATTTAAGGATTCCATAACCTAATAAAATACGTCTTAAAGACATCAAATTGGAGTGGAGAGTACTTTAGATGTAGACTTCAGATTACAATAGTCTTATGTTTTTTATTTTTTGATTACATGAATTGGAAAATCTCTTACATCTCTAATTGAAATGTTAAATAGTAATAACTGTATGATATTTTAACATTAAAAGTTTTAATTAACTCAGTAGTTCAGACATGTGAAAGTTTATACCTATGTTTCTATCTCTATATTACTACAGTATTAGACAAGTTCAAATGGATATAAACTTTAACAATGTTTTCATCCTTAAAAGTAAAAAAACAAAAGAAAAACCTCTATAAGATTCTTTTTCTTTTTTATCTTTACTTTTTTATCAGTACTTGTTTGCCATACATAATGATCACATTTATCTTGGGAAACATGTACCTGTACATAATATATATCTAAATTCTCCCCCCCCCACTCCCTTCTCCTCCTTTTCCTTCAGTCCTTTCCCTTCCCATTTACAGAAGCTTTGTTTCCATTTTTTTTCCTTCCGTTCTTTTTTTTTTTTTAACCCCATTCATTTCTTTCCTTACCCTTGGTTTTTCCCTTGTCTGCCTTACCTTTGGAACAAGTTCTCACTTTCCAGTATCTATTCTCCATTTTACTCCTTATTACACTTTGGTTTTCTCACCTAAGAGAAACAGTGTTTTAACTTGGGTGTCTGATTTATTTCACTGAAGATTATGGTCACAAGATGTATCCATTTATCTAAAAATGTCTCAAATTTATCCTTTACAGCAGAGTAGTGTTCCATTGTAAATATACTATGTTTTCTCTTATCTATTCATCTGCTGATGGGCATATGAGCTATTTCCAAGACCTCACTATTAAAAATTGTGCTGCTATAAACAAGAATATGCATGTATTGAGATTTTCTTTCTCATGTATCTTCCTTCCTAGTAATCAAAGAATGTGCATGTTATAAATCTCATTTTTCTCAAGAGAGAATTTTTTTTGTTTTTTATGCAATCTCTTGTAGCCAGTACTTGTAAAATGTAACTTTATGAACATAACAAGTTGCATTGGAGTATCCCTAGGTGCTACTGGTAGAATAATTTTAATAGTAAATGGACGCATTATGATAAAACGTAAACTACAAATATTGTCTAGGAAGAGGAAAAAGCCTCTACTATACTGCCTTATTAACTTGGTAAGATAATGCTAAGAAAAACTTAGTGTTGAAAAATGTTTCTCAGAAAGCCTTATATTAGCATTTTACCTAGCTCCCCCCAAAATTCAGATGCATAATTTCAATAATTCGTTTTGACAAAAATGTGTATTTCTTAAAATGTCATTGGACTTTTAAACATTATTTTATATGTATCTGCTGTCTTCAGACTTCCAACCAGTGATAGCAGTGCTTCGAAAGGCAAACAGCAAACCAGTGAGCCTGTACACATTTTGAAGAGATCTTTTGCAAGAACTGTCTCAGTGGTGAGCCATTTTTTAAGACTTTTAACTTTTTAACTCAGCATTCTGTTTAGTTGTGATGTTTAGAATTTAGCCACTCTTTTCTAAGAATTTATCACAGCATAGGTTTATGAACTTAGATTTGCTTTTGTACTAGCATTTATATTCTAAGACAAAAATAGTACATGCTTTAAATAATGGAAAAAATAAAAGTGTTACATATGATGCCCAGATGGCTTTGCTATTTATGAAATAATTGGTGGCTTTTCTAATCATTCATACACAAAATAATTTAAAAATTAGGAAAAGCTAAGGATGGTGCTGGCCCAGAAATGTTAATACTTGAGGAATTACATAGAAGAGTTGCTTATGCAACTATGATCTTTGTTGAACTACAGTGGTGCCTCAGTTCACAAATTCTTTTGTTTGCAAATAATTTGGTTTGCAAACAGAAGCATTTGACAAAATTTTGTTTTCATTGCAAACTCTGCATTTGGTAACAAACATAACCATGATGACCCAGACAAATACAGAAAGGGCCATCTTTTCCAAACTCATAGAAAACATTAAATTCTAAATCAAGGTACCACTGCACTTGGCCATCCTATTTTATATGTAACGACGCACTATGCTATTGGAATTAATAGGGCAGAATGGAAAGTCAACATGATGTAATTAAAAGGTCATAGCATGTCTGAGTAAATTTCTTGCTCTTTCTTGTATTAATTAAGGATTCTTATGCAAATTACCTAAACAAACTACATTAATTTGTTATTATAAATTTCTAATAAGAGAAGGCATATAAAATGGTTTTTTAACTATAATGCATTATGTAAATGATTTACTAAAGTAACTGGTTATCTCATTTTGGTAAAATGGTTAGGAAGAATCTTCCTTTTTTATTAAAATTGTAAGATTAATACATGTGCCTCATACGTTCTTATGTTATAGAGAATTACTAAAATTATTAGGGCTCTTTCCTCCTTTTCTTCTTATCTTTCTGTTTATGTTTGGACTATGATAACCTTCCAAACCTTGTACGTTTTCATTGTTGTTTCTGTTTGGTTTGTCATTGTTGTCCTTGCTGTTGTTCCGTTGCTGGGAGATCAGGTTTATGTTAGGCAAGTATTCTACCACTGAGCCAGATACAGCCCGTTTTTACACACACACATGTGCATACGCACGCACACACGCACATGTGCACGCAAACTTACATTAGTTGTATTTATATAAGGTGCTGTATAGTATTTTTGTCTTTTCAGATATGGAAAACTCTCTTTCTGAACATTTTATAGAACATGCCATGAACAGTTTTCCTGTTAATATATTTGGCTCTTTGTCAATGTTTCTATTTGCATATTTTCCTATGGAATAGTTACATTCTCTTTTATTCAACACTACTATAATGGAACCAGTTCATTACTCATTTTTTTTCAGTACATTTTCTTCATAAGCATCTATTCATGCATCTTTAATTAATGGTGTACTTATGTACATATCATGTGCTGAAAATGGTGTGTTTAAATTTTGATACGTGTGTTTAAATTTTGATACATCTTTGTCAATGTGACCTTCCAAAAAAGTTATGTCAGTTTACACAATGTTCTTTGCAAAAGTGACTATAAGAATGAGGCTTTAAAAATGTGGCTCCTTTTTACCTTTTCATCCTTTTAATATGAGTTTGGTATCTTTGAATTGCAATAAAGACTTCCATTTGTGTATTACTTTCATTATTTTTTTCTGTATCAGATAGTTGTTGTATTTATGTCTAAGTAATTGTAATCTTTGAGTAAGAAACGTTTCTTTAAAAGTTTAAGCTATAAAAAAAAAGTTTAAGCTATATACACTCAGTTTTGGTATTACTATTGTAAGGTGATTTAGTAGAGAGAGGGGAACAAAGTGCTTTGCTTTGAGATTTATGGAGCATCTGTCATGATGTCATTAACAAAATCTGTAGGCCCTTCATAACTGCAAAGCAAGTCCACCCCAAATCCATAGTCTAGAAGAATAAAACATCTTAAGTAAGGATTTTAATGTATTTTAAGTCAATTTTTATCTTCGTTAATACTACCATTGGGCTGGGGATATAGCTTACTGGCCCAGAGCCTGCCTGGCGAGTGTAAGGTTGTGTGTTCAATCCCTGGTACAAAAAATATATATATATATTATCAATCAAGAATTTTATGTCTATGCATAGTTTATAAAAAAATTTAATATGTAGGCATAAAATAAGCTATTCGATATTGCCCAAATACTAATGCACTGATTTTATTTATAGTTTTACTACAGTGATATATAGACATTAATATGCCTTTCAGATAAACATGTACCATATTTATTTGTAAGTTTTTAAAATTTTTTTCCTTGTTTATATGATACAATGAACTACAAGAATATCTTATTTGGGCTATCAGAACTCACTAAAGAGTTCAAGGTAAAGTTTTGAAATTAAATGTATTATCTCCTCATTTGATTCATCCCATGGTTTCATTTGAACTGTTCTGTTTGTTCATATTCTGAATTAGGAATGTTTTGAATCATTACTAAGTATTCTTCACTGGAGCTGGACCACCTTAGTCTTAGGAGTTGAAGAACTTAGAGGACTAAAAGGATTCCAGTTCACAGCTACACTTCTAGATTTAGAGAGATTGCGCTTCGTGGGTACCTGTTGTTTGAGGTTATTGCGTGTCTATACCTGTGAAATTTACCCAGTATCAGGTATGATATATTTTTTAAATGACTTTAGGTAAAAAGAATTTAAGACTTTGAGATTTATGTGAATATTATCAGGAGTTAAAGATCTCTATCTGCTTTTTAACTGCTCCTGAAATGAGAGAAGAAAGTCAGCTTGTTGTGATGCTCCTGTATTTGCTTATAAAGAATAAAATAAATTTCATGTCATTTTGATAAGGAAAAGTCATGGTAGGCTAAAATTTAATACTCTAATAAAATTACTTTAAATGGGTTATGTCAAATAGATGTATTTTCAACAACTGGTTGGAATTTAAATACCAGAACCAATTTTTTTCTTTTTTATAATTCTATTGAAATTTTGAACCACTTTTTTTCTCTTAATTGTTACATTTGTAGGTTGTAAGTATTCATGATATTTAGATCGTAAATTACTGAATTATATTTTTCCATGCATATTTATTATTTTACTAACTAGCATTTTTACCTTTTTCTATTACAAATATAAAAGCTACAGGAAAAGTAGTTGTAGAAGAAACTAGCAAATTAGCAGAGTGTATTGGAAAAACCAGAACTTTGTTAAGAAAAATTTTATCGGAAGGAGTTGATCACTGCATGGTGAAGCTGGATAATGACCCTCAAGGATATCTCAGCCAACCCCTGAGTCTCTTGGAAGCTGTCCTGCAGGAGTGCCACAATACTTTCACTGCATGTTTCCATTCTTTCTACCCAACTCCTGCATTGCAGTGGGCATGCCTTTGTGATCTGCTGAATTGTTTGGATCAGGTAATTTAAACTTATGAAATGTAGTTGGAAATCTACATTATTTATATACTACTCAAGACAATAAATTATGGCTGTCCCTATCTGTTTAACTTTTAAAAGGTAAATTAGGGAAAGATAAATTTGATGTATGTGAAATACAAAATTTAACAATTTGAATGGTTCTTTTTGCTTTATCATTTTTAGTTATAAAACTGTCAAATATGATTGTTTATTTGCTCATTTGCCTTTTGACTTTATAGGTCAGTGTGTAAGAGAGAGGGAAAGAATAGTAGTGAGTTTGAGAACAAGGATAACACCAAAAAAGTGGTTCTTGGCACCTCCACATCTACAAGAATAAAGAGAGAAGACTGAGTAAACAACCAGTAAATGGCATTAATTCATTGATTCATGAAGAAAATATAACTTTTATAAATGTCTATACACCAAACCATACTTTCAAAAACACTGGTGAAGAAAACATTGGAGAACTACACAGAAAATCAAGTAAATTCATATTGAGAAGTGCTCCTTGTTTAGTGATTAACAGAACAACTAGACAAAACATCAGGGATAGAGGTCATTTGAACAATGCTGTCAACCATCTTGATCTAACTGACATTTACAAGCTAGAATATGGAACTGCAGTATCCATATTACTTTCAAATGCACATAGAATGTTCATCAAGATAGATCATACACTAGGGTAGTGATGGTGAATCTTTTGAGAGTTTTCAGTGATAACAACCCTTTCAGGCCAAGGATTTAGCTCAGTGGCTGCCTGGTAAGCACAAGATCGTAAGTTCAGTCCCTGGTACCTGGAAAAAAAAAAAGATGATCTTTTGCAGTGCCATGCTTGCCATAGGTTTGCCACCACTGCACGAGGGCTTGAAATAAATGTCAGTAATTTTAAAAGATTAAAACCTTAATGTGTTTTGAGATTGTAGTAAAATTTAGTTAGGAATTAATAGTGAAAGATTTTGAGGAAAAAGCACCAAATATTTGGAAAGTAGACTATACCTTTAAGTAATTAGATTAAAAGAAATCATAACAAATTTTAAAATATTTCATGTTGTAAAATAAAAGTCTAACACTAGAATACATGAAATGTAGCTAAACCATCACTTAGAGAAATGTGTATCCTTGAATGCTTATATTAGTAAAGAAGAAACATTTAAAATCAGTATCTAAACTTTGTTATAAGAAGCCAGATAGAAAAACAAACTCTTAAGAAGGAAAACAATAATAAAGACCAGAAATTAGTGAAATAGATAATCGAGACAAAATTAAGAAAATTGAAAGTTGGTTCTTAGGAAAAATGCACACACCTAACAAGTTTGAGAAAAAAGAAAGAAAAAAATATATGGGGGGCAGTGAGTATAGCTCAGTGGCAAAGGACTTGCTTCTGTGATTGGAACTGTGGGTTTGATCCGCAGCTCACAGAACAAAGGTAACAAGGAAAGAAGCAAGCACAGAATGCCGTTACCAGAAATGAAGCAGAGAATATCACTGTAGGTTCAACTAGTATTGCTGAGAAAATATTATGAATAGTTTTATACCAATGAATTTTGCAACTTTAGAGGAAGTTACCAGATTCTTAAAAAAATATAACAATGCAAACTGATGCAATAAAATTAGAAAAGCCCAGGATTGCCTAGTGTTTATTACTAAAAACTTTACCACAAAGAAAATTCATTGCTTTGATATTGGTATTAATGGATTCTCTTAAACATTTAGTTTTTTTCAAATTCTTTCAGAAAATATAGAAGCTTTCTGATTCATTCTGTGAGATTAGCCTTGTCCTGGTTGATACCAAAACCTAGCAAGTTTATAAAGGAAAATTTGCAGATGAATATGGAAGTTCTTAAAATATTAGTGAATCAAACCCTGTACTATAGATAATCTATCATGACCGTGGAATTTATCTTAGAAATACAAGTTAACTTAACATCCAGAAATCAATGTAATTCATCATATTAACTGAGTAAAGAGAGCAGATTATATGATCCTCTTAATAGGTACAGAAAAAAATATTTGACAAAGTTAGTAATTATTCAATGACAAAAGTATCTTTTAGGATACAAAGAAACTTCCTCAAACTGATAAACTGATAAATCTTTTAGGATACAAAGAAACTTCCTCAATCTGATAAACAATACCAAAAATCTTTAGCTGACACCGTCAACAGTAAAATAATGAATACTGCCCTAAGTTTGGAAACAAGACCCAAGGGCTTTCACCACTTTGATTCAACATGGTACAGAGCTCCTAGCGCCACCTCAACACCCCATCTCTCCCCACCCCCCATTCACTGCCATCACCATGGATTTTCAAGCAATGTGGCTACATATAGCAGGATACTGTATGTTACTGTTCTGTGTTCTGGAACAAATTATTGTCTGTATAAACTCATATATTAAGTACTCTCACTCTCAACTCTATCAATTGAAACTGTTATTTTATTGCTTTACTGTCGAATAGGGTACTTTTAGCAAGCATTGGGTCAACATAGGGAATGGAATGTGGCTCTGCTCTTATGTTTGACTTTGTACCACAAATATTTGATTAACTAAATAATGTATACGTGATTTTATAAATCAGGTTGTCCTGTATTGATATTTTTAATATTTCATTTTTTCTTTGGGGGTTAACTGTGAGATATGGTAACATAATTTTAGAACCTTACCAAAATGTTATAATAGGTGTACAGAATTACAATTTTGAATCATTTTATTATTTGGGAAAAAGTTTCAGTGCTTATTGGAAATGTCTTAAATATAGTCTAATGCTGAAAATTTGAAGATAGTGCTAAAGAGAACTGTGATTATGAGTGGAGATACATATGTACATATACTAATAGATATAGAGATTATATAATGGATATATATATATATATATATAGTTTTTGTATCTGTGTATATATAATTTACTGTTTTCTGTTTTCTATAGTTAACTGTGTTTTAAGGCATTGATATGATATTATCCTGTAACAAAACAGTTTTAGTGACTGATAGAAAATTTGTATATGAGTTAAACAATGATTTACTTTCTATATATTCAGAAACTTGAATTATATTGATGCAGTATTTCTTTGGAACTGTGGGGGGGCTTTTTTTTTAAAGGATATCCAAGAAGCAAACTTTAAGACATCAAGTAGCCGACTCCTTGCAGCTGTTATGTCAGCTCTGTGTCACACTTCTGTTAAACTGACTTCTATTTTCCCTATTGCTTATGATGGAGAAGTACTACTAAGATCAATTGTTAAGCAAGTTAGCACAGAAAATGACTCAACACTGGTTCATCGATTTCCCCTTTTGGTCACACACATGGAAAAACTCAGCCAGGTAGGTCTTTTCTGAAATCTTCACAGTGAAGCAGTTACACTGTAAAGGGAGATATTTGTATCTTGGTGCTTTTTCTTCTGTATTGGTAAATAAATGATTATCTGTTTCAGAAGAAGGGGTGATTATTTTTTAATTATCTCATTTTTCCAATAAGATGATCCTTTTTCCATTTAAAATTCAAGTTAGTTAATATTTCTATATTTAATTTTTTGCTTTGTGTTTTATTTTTGCTGTGTTGGGGATTGAACGTAGGGCCTTATGCATGGTAGGCAAGATTTGTGTATTTTCTTTTTCCTGTATCTTTTGAAATTAAGCTGCAGATAACACAAGCAATCTCTTGTATTGTAATATTTTAAATTTTGAAAATAGAAGGATAAATAAATAAAAAGCTTTAAAACATCTCACATAAAATTTTGGTATGTTAAACTAAGCACTATAAAACAATAGGCAGAGGAAACCTTGCTTCATGTCTGCTTCCACTTTATTAAAAAAGCATTATAGAAAAAATAAAGATACACATGAAACCATATATACTTACTACCTACTTGATGAGAATGACTCTATAAAAATGAGAAAGGTGAAGTAAAAGTTATCCTAATTACTATACGGTAACAATTTTGTTGACTAAAGTAACTGAAAATTATGAAAAAATTTCAGTAACAGGAATAAAAAGAATAATAGAATGAAAGTAATATTAAAGTATCAATCTATTTCTAGAAAATTAGAAAAAATTAATTTTTCTGTCAAATTCCTATAGTATGAGACTGTGAAGAAACAGTAACTTTATGGATTATTCATGTCATTATGTAGTCTAATCCTTTTCTTTCAATTTAACAAGTATTTATTGTGTGCCAACTATTTATCTACACTTTAATTAAGTAGTAGTTGTGAAAGGAGAGAAAACATAACCTTTGAATTGAGGCTCTAAATCCAGATTTATTTTAGCATTATGCATTATGAGCATTTTCACAGGAAACTAAGAGAATATGTGGAAGACTAAAGCTATGTATATTTTCAATAAAAGGAAAATTGGAAAGTTTTTATTAGACCCTTAGATGTTTATCACAGAGTAAAATAGCTGAATTAGGTATAATTTGATAGAATATGGTTCACCCATTACAAAGAAGTATATTAACATTTAATATGAAAAGAAATGTTTTAAAATTCTTAAAACAAAATTGGAAATCAAAGTGCATATATGTATGTAATGATTCCTATATAAAATGCAAAAGGCTCTTTTTTTTTTTTTTTTGGTACCAGGGATCAAACTAGTGACCCCGTGCTCGCCAGGCAGGGCACTTAAGCTGCTGAGCCCAAGCCCCAAGCCCAAAAGGCTCTTTATTAAGAGTCCTGAAATATAGAAATAATCTATGGGTACTAGAGTTCTGAGAAATTTTCTTTTCGAATTCCCTTTAGTTTGGTAATTTTTAAAGATATATAATGTTTTTTAATTTATAGAATTTGTAATGATTATTAATAGTAATGATATATTTGAGTCTGTGTTAAAGTTAGTCTATGAAGATATGTGTAATGAATATATTCCCCACTGTCTTCTTAATGGACATTATGGCATTCTACCTTTTCCGTATACATAATTCATCAGTCGTGTGTATACACCTAGTATTTTAGTATTCTAAATGGTGCTGAACATATCACTGCTTTAACTTGCATACATATTCATGATTATTTTCCCAGTATAAATCTTTAGGTATAGAAAGATTCTTAAGTCAAAAGTAGGCTAAGGGTTCATTATAAATTGCCAGACCTTTTTAGAAAGCTAATGTCAGCTTTCCTTTGTAGCCATTAATGAATAAAAGTACTTTTTTCTTAAATTTTAGTGACCAATAATTAGCATTCATTCAGTCATTTATTTTTGGTGTTTTAATAAATCGTACTGACAAACTATTATGCTATAATATCTGGGAAGCTTCTTGTATTACTCCTGGCAAGTACTAATTAGAAACTAAATAAACAAATAAATATACTCTACATGCACCCCATGAAACTCTAGAAGATTTTTAATTATGAGTGCAATTAAGGATTGAGTTTTATCAAAAGCTGACTTTCTGGAGTGTTCCAGACAATGAAGTTTCTGGAGCATGAGAAGATGTAAGATATAAATGAAGTAGAGTTTTAACAAACTCAAAAACTGATCATTTTAAATGTAGAAAACCTCATTTGATTAAAAATTAACCAAAATATTATAGTGTTCTTCATTAAATGTTAATAGAAATAAATATGAAAATTCTCCTAAGTGGCTTTTTTGTTTCAGTATAAGGTTGCACAATAGAAGTTAGGAGTGATTCATAGTAATGTTCATAGTGAGTTTAACTAAAAAGTTACATAATTTCCAAGTGGGTTGAAAGTGCATTATTTATATATTTGATTTGTTTTGAGAAGAGAGTGATTTAACTTTCAAGCCCCTCTACCTTGAGATTTTATCATTTTATGAACTTTGTCATGTGCATTACAAAGCAACAAGGAATATAAGTAGTGCAGAAGAACTTACTAGTTCAGAGCACATGATGATGGTGTTAGAAGTTAAATCAGAGCAATTTATTTACCTGATTTCAAAGATGAAACTTTGAGGAACCATGAAAAAACAGAATTAACTCTGAATTGATCCTATAGTAGAACTGAAAAGTTCATTGGTTGATATGGCTCCTAATGATACTCTCTGTCCATAGTGGGGTGAAAGATACAGAAGATAATAACATAAAAATAGAAAAATTTTTCATGCTGAAAAATAATTTTCATGCTGGCTATCAGCTAAATTAATAATCCTTTCCATTTGTAGAAAATATATTTTTTGAGTCTTTAATGGGATTCTGATTTTTTGGTCTTTTTTTTTTACTGGCAAAGAGTAAAATGTTATCTCCCTTTGGAAATTTAATATAGTAGCAGTTATAAAACAGCTTAGGATTTCATGCATGTACAAAAGGATTTTCATAGAAGGTTGATTTGCACAGACTATGTGGAGTAGCTTTGCCTGTGCATATTCCAAAAATAATTATCTCACATTGACATCTTGTCTACAGAAAGAGTTTTAAATGGAAAGAATGGTTTTCTGTCATACAGTATTGTGACTAAGAAGTTAAACAGTATGCAAAAGTGACTCAAAGCTGATAAAAACACAAACACTACCTACATGTGTGCTACTTTTATGATACAAAAACAATTCAAAAAACAAACTCCTGAATGAAAAGCAGATGTAGTAGCTCCATATGCAACTGGATGGGTTTGTAGAAATAGGCCTTATTAATTCAAGTTTGTACTTAAGGGAGTCATGTAAAAAAAAGGCAAAGTTTTGCTCCTGGGTAATCATGGAAAGGAAAGGAAAACAACACATTGCCACGTTCTCTTCCCATGGACAGAGTGAAGAGAATATCTCAGGAATGACGAGCTTCCGTGAAGTGCTAGAGAAAATGCTGGTTATTGTTGTGCTACCAGTGAGGAACAGCCTGAGAAGAGAAAATGAACTCTTCTCCTCCCACTTGGTCTCTAACACCTGCGGATTGCTGGCGAGTATTGTTAGTGAACTGACTGCATCAGCCCTGGGATCTGAGGTAACAAGCCATGTTTTCAAGCTGGATAATGAACTTATATTTAAAATTAGCACACATTTTCCTTTTTACTTGTGTTTTGATATTATGGAAATTAATTTACAAACCAGTCAGCAATACCACTGCATTTTTTTTCTTTAAAGTGACCCTTCATATTCAACTTTAGTTTTTACCATTCCTTACATCTTTTAGTTGCTCTGATCTGCTTCTTTACCCTTTTTAGTGTACCCAGAATATCCAGTAATATAAAATGTCTGTTTTCCTATTAGACTTAAATTTTCATTGGTCCCATTGTACAAATCCACTTTTGCAATTTGATCCCCAAATTGAAAATAATACCATTTATGAATGATGAATAATGTTCTGAAATCAAGCTATTAAGAGTGAATATGTAATGTCGAACATGCAAGGAGATTCAGACTTTTGCTCTGCTTTTTTTACAAGATAAATATATATGGATATGGAAAGTAGGAATAATTTTTGTCTCATGTCACGGTTTTTTAAATTATAGTAAAATATTTATAACATAAAATGTACCCTTCTATTCATTTTATGTGCACAGTTCAATAAGTTCACCTTATACAGCTATTCTCACAAAATTTTAAAAGTATCAAAGATTAAGAAAATCACTGAGACATTTTTAAATGCATTTTATAAAGTAACATTATTATTCTCTAGTTCACTGCCTTATTTTGGTAACTTACCTGAATTTTTTTTTTTAGATTTTATTTAAAGAGAAAAAAAATCCAACAAACCAAATAGAAAAAGGGTAGCAACAATACAGAATTCCAACGGGAAAAAAGAAAAGAACAAAAAAAACCACTAAGAAATCACTACTTGATAAATTACATACTGTCATCTTAGAAATAGTTGTTCAAGTTACAAAATTAAAGCATACAAAGTAGACATTCAAACAGTGAGACTGTTAACAGTTCTGCTCCACGATCTAACAAAAACAGTGATATGGTCATCTATCTTACACACTTAAACATACATGCAATTTTATCCTTTAGAGCACTTTCTTTTCCTCTTTTTTATAGTAGCAATTATGCATTTTGGGTTTTCTCACTCCTACAGTTCTTATTACTTTTTACACTAGAGACACAATGTGATATTTATAAATATGAATCTTATTTATTTCACTAATGAGGATACTCTCAAGTTGTCTCCATTTCCGCATGAAGGCCTCAAGATCATCCTTCTTCGTAGCTGAGTGATATTCCATTGTATAAAATACCACATCTTTTTCATATACTATGTGGTTGATGGGCATCTTGGTTGTTTCCAATATTTAACTATTACAAATTATGCTGCTATAAACATGGGTGCACATATATTACTGTGATATGATCTTTTCAGTTTTTCTGGGAAAATACCCAGGAGGGGAATAGCTGGCTTGAATGGAGCTTCTAATCCTAGTCTTCTGAGAATTCTGCATACTGATTTCCATAGTGGTTGCACCAGTCTACACTCCCACCAACAGTGGAGCAGTGTCCCCCCCCCCCGCAGCCTTACCAACATTTGTTATCAGTTGATTTCTTGATGGCAGCTATTCTTTCAGGAGTGAGATGAAATCTTAATGTTTTAATTTGCATTTCTCAAATGACCAGTGATGATGAACATTTCTTTATGTATTATTTGCCATTTGTATATCTTCATCTGAGAACTGTGTGTTCATCTCAGATGCCCATTTTTGGAGAGGGTCTTTGAATTTGGGGGGATTGATGTTTTTCAATTCTTTATGTGTTCTGGATATAAATCCTTTGTCTCACAGGTTGCTGGCTAAAATTCTTTACCCTTCTGTGGGTTTTCTTTTCACTCTGTTGGAGATTTCTTTTGAAGTACAGAAACTTTTCAATAATAGGAGATCCCAGTTGTTGATTCTCTGAAGTGTTTCCCATGCAGTTTGCATTTTGTTCATGAATTCTCTGCCTATCCCTATGTCTCCAAGACTTCTACTTACCTTATCTTCCAGTAGATTTAGTATTTCTGTTTTAATGTTTAGGTCTTTGGTCCACTTAGACTTTAGTTTGTGCATGATGATAGACATGGATCTAGTTTCAGTCTTCTGCATGTGGAGAGCCAATTTTTCCAACACCATGTATGACTAAATTTGATTTGTATTTTTCCCAAAAGGTAGACCATAGATTGGTTTCACATTTTAAGTCTGGGTGTGGTGGCACACGCCTGTAATCCCGGCACTGGGGAGGCTGAGGCAGGAGAATCCTTGTGAGTTCGAGAGCAGCCTGGACTACAAAGTGAGTTCAAGGCCAGTTCAAACTGCATAGCAAGACCCAGTCTGAAACAAAACAAAACAAAACAACAACAACAACAACAACGCATCTTAATGAGAAATATAGCATCCAAATGAATGTTGAAAATCCAGTTGTATATTCAGTGATCCCAGCTGTCACATTTCTTGCCAAGGAACTTCTTTTCTATTTTACTTTCTCATTACTCATCTTTACCTTATTTTGGCTTACATATTGATTTTAGAAACTATTTAACCTGTCAATTTATACTGATTCCTTACTCATAATGACAGTGTAGTATTCAGAATTTCTGAATGGTTATATGGATGTAAGCAGATTTTACTGTCTCCCTTTGGAAAGTTCCTGTCTAGCTTTGACCTAAGAGGCCACTAAAGCCCCTGTCAAGAAATGCTTAATTATTTTTTACTATTCATTCAGCCTGTAATATGCATCTCTTTTATAGCAGACCATAGAGGATGCAAGAACCTGTAATGCTTAAGTCCCTGTCAAATATAACTAATGAATTAATTCCCATGAAGTTGCCTTTCTAATGAAACAAGTGCTACAAATTGCAGGATGCCAAATTTACATTCTTACGAGTTCCCAAAGTTCCTGACTTAGATTTCCACATTTCTTTATATTAGTGAAGTATGCAAATCATATATTTTTAGTGTTTCCTCTCAAAGCTCCCAAATTTCTACGGCCAGCTTACATTAGAAATAGTTTCTAGAGTAGAAAGAGCTCATTTTAACCCAATGTAAGTTCCATGATCCTCTTTAATAAAAGTCTGTAATTAGATTGTTCATTTGTTACATTTATGTATCTGTATACTGATTGCTAAGTTATAAAAATATCACTATATACATTAGTGATATTCAAACTTAGAAGACAGGCCATTTTCTTCAAATTAATGCTTGGAAACTCATCAAGAGGATCTAGTTGAAAATGAAAAATTTGAATCCACCTTTCCCTTGGATACCTATCTGTAGTATTCCTAGAGCTCTGTGTAGTATACTTTGAAAACTACTTGTCTATAAAATATTGATTAAATTTTTGTTAACTTTGGAAAGTAATAGTTATGACTGTGGTACAGATTTGTAGTCTAACATTCTAAATTAAGAAATGTAAAGCTAACATCCTGTCAAGTAACATGAATTTGTAGCTTTAGAATGAGAAAATTTTATTTTGGTTTACTCTTTTAGTGCCAATAGGAGGATTTAAACTGCTTATTAAATGTAAATTATTTTATTTTATAAAACTTCTTAGAAACCTTTGTCTAGTTTTGTTACAGGTGTATTAATACACAGCACTCAGCCACAAATCACTGATATAATTGCTTATATTGTTTACAGGTTGATGGACTTAATTCTCTTCAATCTGTAAAAGCTAGTGCTAACAGATTTACAAAGACAAGTCAAGGAAGAAGCTGGAACACTGGGAATGGGTCCCCTGATGCAATCTGTTTTTCAGTAGACAAACCTGGAATAGTCGTGGTTGGTTTCTCTGTCTATGGAGGAGGTGGGATTCATGAATATGAATTAGAGGTGTTGGTTGATGATGTAAGTGTCTCTTCTATATCTTTCATCTTGCTGTGTGGGCTGTATATTAGGACAGTGACATAAGTGGAATTGAAGACTAAAAAATATATAGCTAAATCTCTAATTGCAATTTTTGAGTGACTTTTTACAATTGTTATTTTTCAAGAAACAAAACAGTATTTGAATGAATATTATTTCTTTCTTCAGTAAACAATCTTGTGATAATGTTCTTGAGCAATCTTAGTAAAGATAGCATTTGATTGATTTAGCTGCATTTTTATATCTCTATTGAAAATAACTGAGTTTTCCATTTTTTTGAGTTTTCAATTATTAATATAGAAAATATGCAAATCATTTTCTAATAAATAACAATCTATCACTTGATTCTATACAACCATTTGAGTTCTGTACTTCATTAAACTCTATCTCATAAGCACTATTCTTCTGAAAAAGGATAGCTTAAGGCAACAAATGAGACTAGTTCACTTATATTGTAGTCTCAGGAAATCAGAGTAGAATGATTTAGAGGCCAGAAGTTTCTCTTTAGTATTTATGGGGAAATACTAATAATTAATTTTATGTGTAGGAAATAAGTGACTTAAAAACAGTAACTATAAATTGAAATTGTGTACACTAAAATTATGAGTCTCATGAATTTTATTTTATTTTATTTTATTTTATTTTATTTTATTTTAATCTTCACTAGAGTGAGCACGTTGGAGATTCAACTCATTCCCACAGATGGACATCTCTAGAATTGGTCAAAGGAACTTATACAACAGATGATTCACCCAGTGACATAGCTGAAATCAGACTTGACAAAGTTGTTCCTTTAAAGGTAATTTCTACCCTGTTTTTGTTTTAAATAAAAATAACATGTTGTTAAAAATATTGAAAATTATTTTATGAATTTTCATTGTTAGATACAACAATTTCCTAATCATCTTTTATGTAGTGCTTCAAATATTTACAAATCCTATACTGTATTGTTTTCTGTTTTTGACAATGTCTCTTACAGTCAGATAAGTAGAAAGAATTGTTAGATTTTAGAGTTAAAGATACCTGATTTCCCACATCTTAGTTTTAAGACATTGGCAAGTCATTTGTAGACTTAGAGAAGTAGTATCTACATTGTAATGTTATGGAGATTAGAAATAATGGAAGTAAAGCTGGCTTCTGTTTCTTATATAGTATGGAAACTGAGTATGTATTAGTCCCCATCCTTCTCTTATGCCAAAACTCCTTTAAAAAAAAGTCATTTTAACAATTAATATATTAAGGTTACTACTTTATATAATTTGATTTTCTAGAAGTATTTGGCAACATAGAAATTTTAAATTGTTATTAAAGTAACATTAAGTATATCTGAATTCATCTAAAATAAATTTCATTATAGATCAGAATTTTGGATGAAGTAGGCTCATGAGAGATTTTATCAAAAAGTTGAGATACTGAAAAACTAAAAAGCCTTTATTATGAAGTTTATCTCATGAGTCACAAAGTATGACTAAGTCACTCACATTTTAAATATACAGTGCATTATGTCCCAGAAAATTATTTTCTTATGAGTATTTTCTCCATGTCTGTCTGCCTTGTCTGTCTTTATTTCTGAATGAGTATCTCCCAAAATAAAAATACAGTGAATTCAGCTGGTGGCACACACCTATAATCCCTGCATTCAGAGAGGTGGAAGCCAGAGTATCTCAAATTTAAGCCCAGCTCAGGCAACTTACTGACTAATAAGATCCTGTCTCATAAAAGAGTGAGGGAGGTGTTAGAGGAGATATAGCTCCAAGTAGAGGCTCTGAACTGAGTCTCCCATACCCCCACAAAACAGATTAGTAGACTTACCATTATTTGTTTCATTTTAAAATTATTTCTAGATTTAAACTCATGAAGAACAAGTGCTCTAAAAATCTTTCATGATGGGTAGTATCTATCAATGTGATTAAAGCAGGGACTAGTAGCACTAGTACTAAATCTTAGTTCTGTCATTTATCAGCTGCGTTACTTTTGGACAAGATATTTAACTTCTGCACCTCAAATTGCTCACTTGTAAAATAAGGTATCTAGTGAAGAAATTTTAAAGATTGATTTATTTGAATCATATGAAATATTTAGGTTTCTTTTATGTAAAAAAGACATTCAGTAAGGGTCAGCTACCATCATATTGGAGTCATTAAAGACTCAGTAAAATGCAGTAATATAATCTATGAACATGTGTACTTTAGAGTTGTTTTTGTGTATCCTGTGTATGTTACGAATACATAAAACTATCTTCCATACTTGTCATGAAGGAAAGTGTTAAATATGCTGTGCGCTTGAGGAACTATGGCAGTCGCACAGCCAATGGAGATGGAGGAATGACTACGGTGCAGTGCCCTGATGGCGTGGCCTTCACATTCAGCACATGTAGCCTGAGTAGTAATGGCACAAACCAAACCAGAGGACAGATTCCACAGATACTCTACTATCGGTAGGTGCACCTATAGTTAGAAAGGGAATACTCTAGTTTAACGTACCATTTACTACCAAGGGAAAATATGGTCGCTGAATAATTGTAATTAAATTATACAGTGCATCTCCTAGCACATACATGTGCTAAGTCATAAAGAAGTCTCATTTTAAGATACAAATTCAGTGTTTACTATTGAGGTGAGTGCATCAAAAAGTTTTGTTACTGAAATTTTGTGGATTGGTTGTATATTATATGTGCTGTCACTTTATAGTTTCTTGTCTGTATTTCAAGTTTATATGTAATTTATTGACTTCCTTTTATGAATGTCTAATATCAGTGATCAGATTTACTCAACCGAGTTAGTGGTATTGTCTTGTTCCTATAATCCAGTCTACAGAATATTTCCGTGTTTGTGAATCTTTTACCTACTGGTACTAGCCCTGGGGCCCTGGAATACACATAATAGTGTTTTTCTCATAATATTTTAACAAAAACTATTTTAGTTGCAAACAGTGGAAAATAAAAGAATGACAATAACCTTTTCATTAAAAATTTTTTTAAATACAAATTTTTCATTAAGTCTGAATTTTTCTTTTAGTAACTTAACTGGATTCTTTTATAAGCACAAGAAAGAATACATTGTTCTTTTTCTAAACCATAAATTAAAAGCTATAACATGCACAAAAGAAGAGTTTAATATCAAAAAACTAGACAGCCATTAATGATGTCTGCTATCTTTTAGGCATTTTTGTATTAACCACCAAGCTTTAGTAAAAACTTAAGAAGGATTTAATTCTCTCAGCTTTAAACACCATTTTACCCTGATGGCGCCCAAGTGCATATTTCTAGCTTTCTTGTCTTCTGAGTTTAGGGTGAATATCCAGGTTCCTCTTTGACATTTTCATTTGCATGACACCAGTAGAGATGATGCTGGTTCACACATACTGAGCACTTAAGCTGTGTGCCCTACTGTTTTCTAGTATTTATCCATTTTGTGTGTGTAGTCATGATCTAGGACCTTTTCTTACCCTGTTGTAAAAAAGAAGATAAAACTGAAGTACCAAGTCATTGAACACCTAACTGAATCACTCTTGTGTGCAGGTGTGGTACAGGGATTTGTAGGCAAAAATGACACTCCAGAAGACACACTCGTAAACCATCTCACACATCCTCTTTAAGAATTCTCTGTGTAGTTGACTGACAGACATCTTAGGGTAGGTTCATCCATAGTAATCCTCTCCCATCCACTGTTACACAACACCTTGTCATTCTTGATGTCTCATTGCTGAGATAAACTGCCAGACACTCAAAGTTAAAGGAGAAAAGGTTTATTTAGCTCACAGTTTATAGAAGTTTCAGTCTATAGTTGGCTAGCTATAAGGCAGGGAGCCATGGCAGAAGGGCAACCTTTTATGGCTGCAGAAGATACTGAAAGCAACAAGAGAGGAGAGGAAAGGAAGCCCCCTTTGTCCCTTATATTGTGTGTAGGTCACCTCCCCTAGGGCAGGTGTAGCCCTCATTTGTAATCCAAGCGTGGAACCATGAAACTCAGCTGCCTCAGAAAAGTCCATCCACTCATGACTGCATGAGGCTTTGGGGCGACATCCGGACCCAAACCCTAACGTTTCCTATCAAGCTTCACGTCTTACTTATCAACAAATCCTGGCAGGTATACTTTTAAAATGTCATTAATTTGACTCACTACCACTTGCATAATTAGCAGTCTGTACAAAGTCACCAGCCATCCTATTCTCCATCTGTAAAATTGTAACCTGTGTGTAAGTCTCCCACTTTTCTCTGTGGCACTCCTGCAGTCATTTTTATCCCGTGAAACAGGCATACTATGCTTTGCCCTTGTTCAAAGTCCAGTCCAGTAACCTTCTATTCCTATAACATTGTGAAATATGAAATTGTTTCTGAGACCTACTAGTGTCACATGATCTGACTCCTGTTTCCTTTTCTACCCAAATACCTTTCACTTTTTTTTTCATTCCAGAAATTTTATCTTCATTCTGTTCTTTTGAACTCTCAACACTGTGTTGAGAGTTCACTTTTTTGCAAGAACTTTATGGTTGTTTAAGTTTTTGTTTTATCTTTCTTCAAAGTCCTTATTTTTCCTGAAATCATAATGTTACTTATTAACTGTTTTAACTTTTTTTTATTGTAAACTAAATGACAAGCTCTGATCTGTACATTAGTTCTAAAATTAGATCATGTTTTATTTAACATTGTAAAATACTTTCCTATTTACTCCTGATGTCACAGGAGTGAATTTGATGGAGATTTGCAATCCCAACTTCTGAGTAAAGCAAATGAAGAGGACAAAAACTGTAGCAGAGCTCTCTCTGTGGTAAGCACTGTTGTTCGAGCTGCCAAGGACCTCTTGCACAGAGCTCTTGCTGTGGACGGTAAGACTTTCCTTTTTCTTTCCTGATAGTTGTAGTTTAGATTCTGTATTCCTTAAATTATCCACAGAATTATTAAAGAGGAATAATCTTGTGGATGCATCTACATTAACCCGTTTATGCCAAAGATTGAAATTTCTTGAGTTTTCATGTGAAATTTACATATGTTACTTAGAAAAATTCAACAAATAAGAATTTGAAGAAAATGCATTTCATCTTGTTCCATTATTGTGAGGGTTCCAAAAATGGATCACTAGACATTGAAGGGATAATTTTCAGCCAGGCATGCTCTCCATACTGTAATGCAGATTTCTGTAGATTGTTCAGAAACAGTGGAGCTGGGGCTATAGTTTAGTGATACATCACTTGCCTAGAATGCTCATGGCCACAGATTTAAATCCCTCACATAGGGATAGAATGGTGCTGATGGTGGTAGTAGGTGAAACAGAAACAATTATCTAACTACTTATTTTCTTAATTCAGTAACAGAAAAAAATCTGTCTTGATTAAACTGGGTATTTGCTTTATTCTGTTTTTAGTAGTCAAAAGCTTTCTCCCCCATTCTGTCCTGTTTTTGGTAATGTGTCACTATTCACCCAATGTCTGGGGAAGTACTCACCTTCTCAGATTCAGTTGTCTCTACAGTTTGTATTCTCTTTATTCTGTTTTTTCACTGCCTAGTGCAGGCTGCCACAGTAAAAGCACATGTCCTCTTTTGCATGATGGATAATATTGTAATAATTTCACTGCCACCTTATCCTTATTTCCCATCCAGTTATCTCTTCTGATATTCTGACAGCAATTATCAAAAGAACAGCATTCATTGTTATTTCTAGTCCCTTACTATTATTACAAGTTACAACATTTGTTCCTAAGCCTGGTTATACATCAGAGTCACTGGAGAAACTTGCTGAAAATAAAGAATATTTGGACCATCCATTGGGATTTAGGCTGCACTAAGAAGCTTTTGAAAATAAATACGCAGGCTATTCTGATGCAACAACAGATCTGGAAATCATTATTTCAGAGAAAAATTGGCCTATAGTATAAATGTTTTTAGAATCCAGAATCAGCTCACCTTTCTACCACCATATTCATGGATAAATGATTAAAATGTCCATCAGCAAAGTGCTTTCCTTGGAAAAGTAAAAGGTAGCATAACTTAATAATAAGAAACACTTTTGTAGTGCTTTGTATGTGCGGGCATTATTGTATGCATTTTACATACATTAACTCACTTAATATTCAAAGCATCCAGTGAAATATATAGATGTTATCTTATTTTTCAGATTAAGTAATTTTCTTAGTGTCACTTATATAGTGTCACTTGGTACTTGTACTTTAAAATCATGGCTGTTTCTCTAGGTTCTAGTTGTGGCTCCGTCATTTTACAGGTATCTAAAAGAAATACACATTAAATACTTAAACACCATGTGCTTTGGTTTCCCTTTTTTTTTTTGTTTTTTTATAATTTTATTTAAAGAGGAAAAAACAAAACAAAATAAAACAATAAAGGGTAGCAACCATACAGTATTCCAAGGAAAAAAGGAAAAGTACAACAATAAAACCTAAGAAATTATTACTTGACTAATTACATACTGACTTCTTGGAAATAGTTGTTCAAATTACAAAGTTAAAGCATGTAAAGTAGACATCAGAACAGTGAGACTGTTAACAGTTCTGCTCCACGATCTGACAAAAACAACAATATGGTCATCCATCTTACCCACTCAAATATAGATGCAATTATATCAATAGAGTAAAATTAAATACAACAAAACAGAGCAAAGTGGATCACAAGAAAGCAATGTAAGACATAAATTTCAAAGCTAGACAATTGGAGATATTCACTATCATATTGACTTTTGTTTTCTTCCAAATAGTTGTCCATATTGTCACATATAGGGAATTCACATGAAACAACCTAGTATGGAATTGATCTGAGCAGGACGAGGAGGACATTACAGGTCTTCAAGACCAGACATTAGGGAAGCCGTGAATGGCTGTCATAATGTCTCACATTCTCCTCAAAACAGCTGTCCATACCTT